>JARKIC010001980.1:0-84413 GCA_029378375.1 Mycena olivaceomarginata | reverse complement strand
CGCACATCAGCCGAACTCACAAGATTAGATGCATTGGAAGTCTGGCAGTGGGGGAGAAGAAAGAAACTACAAAACGTGCAAGGTCAACTGAGATACATACCTTGATCAGACGCCTTAATTTGGTTTAGGAAGTTGCAGACAAATCTGCCATATCATGAAATAAAGTAAAAGTATGTAGTCCGCATGTAGTTGACCCAGAAGCCTTGGAGTATTGAAACGACGATAAAATAGATAGCTGTGCCTACGTGAACATGCGAATAAGGACACCGAATTAGAATTCGTGATTGAAAACATCATCGGTGGTGGTCTGTCTGGCCGGCTCTCTTGGCTCGCCTGGTGCTGCTGCACGATCACCATAAAGCCCACCCTCGGCCGCCTCCGGGAAATCGGTCGTCGAATCCGAATACATGGATGATTTGCTCTTCTTCTTCTTACTCTTCTTCTCTGAGCCTGCTCCTCCGAAATGGAATAAGCATCCTCTGTTCTTGCCCACCGATCCTTCTTGTCGCCTTTCTTCTTCTTCTTCGAGCTCTTGCTCGGCGCAGCAGCATCGTCAAAGTTGGCAGGGTAATGCCACCGTCCGCCTCCCGAGGAAGCAGGCGACTCGGCATTTTATAGTACTGCTCGTCCTCTGGTCCCCATAGCTCTCCGTTTGTGCGAGTTCGAGGGACAGGCTGGTGTCCGTCGGACGACAAATCCACGAGGCATGTTCCTGACCCTCTTCATACGGCGCCCCGTCGAGCGTCGACTGGGGAAGTCGGTCATTGTAACGGGACTGCCACTGCGACTTGCGTTCCTTGCGTTTGATTTCGGATGTGTCCACAAGGCCGTATCGCTGGGCCCACTTGGGTGTTCGTGCATGGGTCTTGTTATTTCTGATATTCTGCAGAGATTGTTGAAGGATACGCCACACGGGGACGATAACACATACCTGAATGTAGAAGTTGTGACCATGCCCTGCAGTTGTCGGTCAATGCCAATACAAGCCCGTTGCAGTGAATACGTACCCGGAATGTAACCGCAGATCGTTAAAAGCAGGTTGAGCCAGAAATCGCCGCCGATGCCGAATCTAGCAGCAACAGCTGGAAGAAGGAATTAGATATGGTTGTTTCCGCAGCGACAATATTTACGAACCGAGTGGAGGGAAGAGGGTACCGAGGATGAATAAAAGGACAGCGTAGCCATGATGACGCTTTGGCTTGAGCGCGTTGGACTTCTTCGCCATTATGGCGCTTGGGCCAGTTTGAACGATAGGATGTGTTGAAAGTAGCAAGTAGAGGCAAGTGTGACAATTGTGACCGTATGTGTCACTGGAATGCGCTTGATCCCGCCCCGCCCACAACCGCGGCACACATAGCTTCGACCGCTTTGTTTCCCCTGCCCATGGACCACGAGGAGCCCACCGTCCTGAACCTCTCTGATGTCGTCCACGAGATGGACGACGACGACAACGACGACCTCGATGGCCCTTCCTCCGTTGCTCGTGATTCGGGCTTGGACTACTCCTCTGCAAATCCCGACTCATACGCTGTCGAGATGCTCCAGCGCGAACTAGCGTCTTTACTCAACCAGAACGCGTCTGCCGCGTCTGCTGCCCTGCTCTGTGCTGCTGTTCAACAACGCCAGGAAACCCTCGATCTCGCAGCTGGTGCCACCATGGGAATCGGGAGCGACTCGGATCCCGCTGCGGGTCTGGGTTTGAATCTCAGTGGAATTGCTGCTGCCCTTCAGGCCGCCCACGCGCAGGCCGCCGAGCAACAGCGTGTTGCCGATGAGATGGCTGCCCATGACCCCGAGTTTGCCCGGCAACGAGGAGTTGTGATGACCGGGAAAGGGCAAAAGACAACGCGGGCTGCGCCCGCCTTCCACTCGCTTACCGCCGGAGAAGGGTCAACACACTCGCAGATGATGAACAATGGCGGCAGAAAGGGAACTGAAGGATCCGATTTTTTGTATTCCGACGGGGAAGATGACGACAGTGAGGGAGATCACGACGCCTCCCATGCACCTGCCGCACCCCCTCGCTCATCCGTATCGTCTGCTGGATCTCCCCATTTACCTCCTGAATTCTCGGACATGAACGACATCTTGACCCAGTTTTCTACACCTTTCGACCCAGAGCCGGAGCAACGAGCCTCGTCTCCCGACTCGTCCCCAGTCGTCTCCCACATTCAACGCAACAATTCCCCGCCCTCCTCTGCCGTTCTGGCTCCTTTAAATCGACCTCCTGCACCTCAACCCGTCGCTTCAACGTCCGCTCTTCCTCCCGTGGCCAAGGTCAAAGAGTTTGCATCCTTGCGACCATGACCAATGCCAGAAGTCTTTCACCCGTCGAAGTGATTTGGTTCGGCACATGCGGATACACACTGGCGAACGCCCTTTCGTATGCGAGCACGATGGTTGTGGCAAAACTTTCATTCAGGTACGAAGTTCTTAGCGCCACATTCTAAACCATATTCTGAACATATTCTAACTCGCGTAGCGATCTGCTCTGCATGTGCATCTCCGTGTACATACGGAGAGAAGCCTCATTCTTGCGAATACCCCGGCTGTGGCAAAACATTTGGTGATTCGAGCAGTCTTGCACGACATCGGAGAACACATACAGGAAAAGCGGCCATACAAATGTGAAGATAGTTCTTGCGAGAAGACATTACTAGAAGGACCGACCTTGACTCAGCACATGCGCACTCATGACCCCAACTGGGTGCCGGATCCCAGTGTGTGAGTGACCATTGACCATATGCTGTTGTACGAAACTGACGGGCCGGTTTAGAAAGTACAGTTTCAAAGCCAAGCGTCGGAAAGTCACGGAAGAGGATGATGATGAGGAGCTTCGGATTCCGTGCGGACGATCTCGGGCTGTTTCAGGCAGGAGGAGGGGTGGGTTCGGATCAACCACTCGAAGTCCGGGTGCAAGTATCGGGGCGGAGATCGCGGCGGCCATTGCCCAAGCGCAGTCGCGGATGTACGAAGACGACGACGATGAGGAGGACGAGACCGAGTCGCAAGAGACTATCGGGCCCAACACGAGCGGGATCGGGGCGGGGAGAACCGGGCCGACGACGAGGACGGCCCGGAGGAGGAGGAGGACAGCGACGCGTTTTCCGATGCCTCTGCGCCCGCGAAGGAAAGGCAAGGATGTGGATGTGATTGCAGGCGCGCTCAAGAGGAAGCGATGAGTTTGGTTTTCTTGAAGTTGTATTTTTGGTTGTACATAGATACCTTCAGTTGTAAGTAGCGGTTGGCAATTGCACGTGAACGAATGACCCCTATATTATAATCCTCTTCCGCTTGTCCGTGAACCCGCCGTAAGCTCCGTTTCCCAGACTTCACTTGCTCTTGTCTCCTGCATCCATGGCCGAAGAACTCCCCAGCACAGATCTAATCACCCTCACCCGGTATGACATATCCATCCAGCCAGCTAGCCCACCGCTAACCACCATCCATTTAGCCATGTTCTTCAAGATCAACTGCGATTGGGCGCCGCCGCGACTGGCGACCTGACACTGCTCCTCACAGCCATCCAGGTCACCTCCAAGTCATTGCGACCAATGTTCGCAAAGCCCGCCTCATCACCTGTGCGGACCATTCGTTCACCTGCAATGCCGATATGCTCACTTTTGGCAGCGTTGGCCTTGCCGGAGAGACGAATATACAAGGAGAGGAGCAGAAGAAGCTCGATATTCTGTCTAATGACATCATGGTCAACGCCCTCCGAGCGTCTGGCAAGACCTCTGTGCTCGTCTCCGAGGAACTCGAGGATGCAATTATCATCGAGGAGAAGAACAAGGGCAAGTACTGTGTCGTCTTTGATCCTCTCGATGGCAGCAGTAACATCGACGCGGGGTGTGAACATTGGCACCATTTTCGGCATTTATAAAGTCGTGCGTCTGTTCGAATTCGAGGTTCAGAGTTTGCCCACTCATTTCTTACAGCGAGATGGTTCCAAGGGCGGAATCGAAGATGTGCTGAGACCCGGAAGTGAGATGGTTGCCGCTGGATACACGATGTGAGTTTTCCTTTATCTCAGATGTCTGAATCCAGACCCTAGTTCTGTGTGAAGGTACGGATCTTCCGCCAATCTAGTTCTCTCTACCGGCTCGGGTGGTCAACGGCTATACGCTGGATGCGGCTCTAGGCGAATTCATCCTCACGCATCCTGATGTGAACTTTTCCCCTTTCCAGTCGTGTGCCTACTCAATCCACTGTCCACAGATCAAGATACCTCCTCGCGGAAAGATTTATTCCTTCAACGAGGGTAATTCGATGTACTTCCATCCGCCTGTGACACATACCTCAAGTCAATTAAAATACCCCGCCGCCACCGAAAACGCCCTACAGCGCTCGGTACATTGGGTCCATGGTTGCCGATGTGCATCGCACCCTACTGTAACGGAGGCATCTTTGGATACCCAGATGACAAAGAAGAGCAAGAACGGCAAGCTGAGATTGCTGTATGAAGCGTTCCCTATGGCGTTTTTGACGGAACAGGTACGCACTTGAGCGGAATATCCGTTTTCCGCTCATTGAAGTTCTTGTAGGCTGGAGGAATTGCAACGACCCGGGACGAAGCGGATTCTGGACATCGTTCCCACTGGCATCCATGAACGGTGCCCTGTGTTCTTGGAAGCAAAGAGGATGTCCAAGACCTGATGAAGTGTTACGAATAAAATAAATAATCGAGGAGACGTCGGCAGTTCAATTATGTAATTTTGGTTTCGTTCTCGGTAATTAGATTAAATAATCCCTTTCGCAACCACCATGAGCTCAACCGCCAGAACCGCGAGCGAGGTGCCCTTGTTCAGTCCCCCGCCTCTGCTGGTTGCTCATCTACCGTAGAGCTCTGATCCACCACATGCGAGGCGCAAATCCACCAAGCGAATCACCTCTCCAATCGACGACGATGACTCTGTGCCCCCGCTCAAGAGAGCCCGTCTCGATGGATCCGACGGCGAAAGCTTTGGTTCTCCCGAGGCATCTCGTCAGTCTGCGCGTCCAGGGGCAAACCAACTCCCAAGAAGAAGAGATCCAAGTGGTCATTTCCGACGAATCTGAGGACTTTGATCCCGTCGACGAGTCAGAGGCTGAAGTGCCTATGGAAGATGACGATGACGAGTACATGTCCGAACCGAAGAGTACGAGTAAACGAGGGGCTGGAACGAAAGGGAAAGCGACAAAGGGTGGGAAGGGGAAGAAGAAACCGGAACCGAAGGAAATCACTGCCAGGGATGAGAGAAAGAGACCTATACAGGACTCGACCGAGCCTGCGGGAGCTCCGGCTGCGAAACGGGCTCGGACGAAACCAGCACAAAAGCCCGGGGCAGATGTTGTAGTCGACATTATGGGGGATACTCCTGCCGACACGCCTCCGCCTCGAGAGGACGCCACACCAGCTCCCGCGAAGAAAAAAGCTGCCTCCGATTAAGAAGAACAAGCCGCTGACTGGGGCAAGCGCTGCGTCGGTCCCTGCGGCGAGCGGCGCAGGAACTTCGACTCCTTCCATCCCCGCCCAAACCGTGCCGCTCTCTCCAGAGGAGAGCAAGCTCCCTCCGCCAGTAGTAGGAGCTGGAGCTAGAAAGGCGACCCTCCCTTTTTCGACAGACGTTGATTATCCAACCCGACGATGTATGCCCAACTGTTCAAATCTGTGGGTGTTGTATTGCCTTTGCATTTTGCTAGGATTAACTGGCGGTCAGGGCGGCGGAAGCACACCTTCAGGCTTCACTCGTCGCGAAAAAGACGAGGAACGACGCAAAGAGTTGAACAAGATGCGGGACGAGGCGCGAGCGAAGCGCATTAACGAAGCCGTAAGATTATCGGCGTTCATTTTCCTTTTCTCGTCCTCATAGTCGCCCGTACAGCCTCCGCCTTTCGATTTACAAGGACAAATGGACAAAATCACCCGCTTTGAGGAGAAGTTGCGAAATTCGAGGAGTCCCGCAGTCTATCCCAATTTCATTGCCGGGGGTATGAAGGCATTACAAGCAGGGAGAAAGTGCTATGCTGGCAATGATCTCGAGTCGCGCGAGGAAGGAGAAATGTAGCATATCTTTCGAGGACATCCCCGACAAAACGCCACTCGCTCATAATGTTCCTGATTTTCCAAGCTAAGCTTTCCTTGGCTATATGTCTCGGTCATTCGGTCGTACCTTATTTTTAAACGTCGAAGTCGTTCTGATTTGCACCCGTACATACATATTAATTAATAAGGCAATTCAGCCTAAGAGTTAGGCGTAAACGGAGTTACTGAACGGGATTGGTTTTTGCTCAGCGAAATTGCGGGCCTTGTGCATTTGTGCTTGACCGACTCACGGAGCCCGAAAGTAAAGCATAGACCCGAGCAATTCGGGCCTTAGGCAAGAAGGGGGTTCATGAAATGCGTATGGGGATCATGTTGCACCGAGACTACCGTGCAAAGCGTCTACGGCCTTGAATAGTGTACAAAACAAGTATCAAACCATTGGAGCCGTTGCTAGTCGTTGCTAACGATAGATTTCGCAACTGCGTTTCCAGCGCATCGGGCTTTGCCAGGGATGCTTGAAAATCGGAAATGATTCTGCGGAACGCGCCGAGTTCTGTCTCCATCTTCTTCGGAACTTGAGGAGTGTACAGAGTGGATACAAGCTCGTCGGAAGCGGACAGCAATTCGTGTGAAAGGGACGACAGCGCGTCCAGGATGGAATTTTTGGGCGCCTCCTGGGATGTGGAGAGGATATCACGGAGGACGCGCTTATGCAATAGTTGTGCGAGTCGCAGTATCCCATGGACCTAATTACGGCTTCAGATGGCAAAAAAAAAGACACAGACTGGCCACAGACCTTTTTGGTACGGTCCAGTTCGTCGGCATTCATCTTCTGGCTCTTCCCGATGCCGATATCGCCCCAGCCGTCATCGAACTCTTCGTCGCCATCCTCGCCATCCTCCTCCGTGGATTCTGCTTCCTCAACCATTTCGGCAACCTCCCGGAAGCCGTCATCGAGCGAGGCGGCATCCTCCGACCACCGTTTTCGTACAGCGAGAAGGTTGTTGGACGAACACGCACGTGCTCTGTCGAGGACGCTGTGAACGGTTGCAGTCCGTACCATGTATTCATCGCCGGCCTGGCCGGAGCTTTGACGCAAACCACTAGCTTCAATTCCTAGGAATGTTTGTGCTAGTGCTCGGATGGCCTCAAGGACGTCCCTGACGAGAGATTTAACCTCCCGGACGAGGCTCGCACCATGTGCTTCAGGGATCAAGAGGTTGGCACAGTGGAAAGAGTGCCGAGACCTGGTCCGCGAGATCTTTGAGCGGGGCGAGGGAGGCGCTGTAGGTGGGTTTCGAAGGCTTCAGAGCGAGCGAAACCTTGGTAGTAGTCGCGTAAGGAGCGACATGAGAGAAACGAGGTCTTTGTGCAGGACTTGGAGAGACTGTGAAGTAGCCTCCGGTGGGGGCCCAGAGTCAAGGGCAGCATTACATGTCTCGAGAACTAGTTTGAGCGAGAGAACAGCTGCAAGACCGAGAGCAATTAAGGACAGAACATGGGCGCAAAAGGAGAGAAGGCGAGCGCACCTTTCTGCTGGTCAGACATGGCGGATGTGGTCGGCAAACTTTTCGGCAGCTTTCGGCAAGCCGCACAATTGCACTTTTCAAGTTCTCGTATGCTATCGGTGAGTGTCCCAAGGCCACAGTCCGTCGACGCGACTGACCTCGCCAATAGTTCCTTGCGGCCTGCCGCGCGCGACCTCAAGCGCTCTCGGCAGCACAGACCCGCTCTTTCTTCTCCCGGCCGCCTTTTCCTCTTGGCTTACGCGTTTCCCTCCGACCCTCCACTCCGCGCATACCATCTCCGACCTCACAACTAATATTACTACATTCTCGCCATCTGTCTCTTGGTTCAATATTCTCCAGACCGAAGCCCTCGCCGTCGCCGTCACCCCATGTGGTCGTCGAAATCTCTAAACTGGAGGCCGAGGCGGATGTCAACCGCCACGACGTTCCAAAGCAAATAACGTTGTTCCAAGCATTGGTGTCTACGAATTTCAAGCAGTCCTATGAAGTGGTAATCAGTCGGTGGGAGAAGATGTGTGAATTCGTGCGTCCGAATGTGACTCGGTGTCCAGCCATTTATTTTGCGTTTTAGGACCCGTCTTCTCCTCTGCTACACTCCTCAGAGGCCTTTCGCCTCTACCTAACCTGTTTGGTAAACACTGGCCAGTCTGCTTCGGTTTTCCCTGCTGTCCGGAGGCGAGATGTTTTGATCGCTGCCCATCCCCTTGCTGTTCCGTCCCCTGCTGCCCCTGCCGATACTGCGACAGAGAATGATTCAAATACATCAGCCTCTCCTACGTCTCCGCCGTCCTCGGTGCTCAGCGAGAGCCAGATAATCGGCCAATCGGTTCTTGCAAGCACGGGGCAGCCTGGGGCAAGCGACTCATTCTCTCATCGCTTATCTACGGCTCTCGAATCCCGCGGTGCAACCAACCTCGACCCCATCCCAGTCGTTATCCAGTCAAGTTAGCTTTCCAGCAATTTAGGTTCAAAACGCTGATTCGCTGATGTTCCCGACGTCCAGACAATCCTGGGGTTCATCCTTGATTAGATTCGTCTTGAGTTTAGCCGTCGGTTCCTTCTGTTCGTCTTCTCTTCTTCTCTCTTCTCCTGCGCCGAGCCAACTGTGATTCTCCAGTTTTCCTCGTCATTTTAATCGGTGTTCTTCGAGAACACTGGTCTTATGAAAGCCGGCCCTGCCAAAGCGCAGTTCGAACCAGCAGAAGGCAAGACGGTCAAGTTTAGTGATGTTCACGGTGTTGATGAGGCCAAGGAGGTCAGTCTTTAGCACGTGCCCCATTTCTTTCCTCTTATTTTACGTCTCTTTAGGAACTCCAAGATGTGGTTGAATTCTTGAAGGACCCAACTGCTTTTGCGTCTCTCGGTGGCAGCTGACCAAGGGACTTTTGTTGACCGGGTTGGTTTCCTTTGATTCTGGTCGACGCCTTCTGAGATGAGAATAGAGAGCCTGGAACTGGTAAAACAATGTTGGCTCGGGCGGTCGCGGGAGAAGCTGGAGTACCCTTTTTCTTTGCATCTGGGTCAGTCTTCCGACAAAACATTTTCCTTTAGATGCTTATCTGGTCTCACAGCTCCGATTTCGAGGAAATGTTCGTTGGAGTCGGCGCTAAGCGCGTCCGGAACTATTTGCCGCTGCCCGCAAGAAAGATCGTGCCATTATCTTCATCGACGAGCTGGACGCCGTTGGTGGAAAGCGTAGCAGCCGCGACCAGCAGTACATGAAACAGACTCTGAACCAGCTTCTCGTCGAAATGGACGGCTTCCAACAAACTGAGGGAATCATCGTCATCGCTGCAACCAATTTTCCGCAAAGTCTCGACCAGTAGGTGCCTGGTGTGTGTTGGGCCCTCGGATTTAATAGCTTTTTCCAGGGCTTTGGTGCGACCTGGGCGATTTGATAGGATTATTGCCGTTTCCCCTACCCGATATCCGCGGACGTGCGCAGATATTAAAACACCACATGAAGGGTGTGATTACGGGGAAGGGTGCGTCGCTCTCCCGCCTCAATTCCTTACTCCTTAGTGAGAAATTTTCAGATGTGGATACCAAAATTCTTGCACGGGGCACTCCCGGCTTCTCAGGAGCCGACTTGCAGAACATGGTCAAGTAAAGCGGCATATGTTCTTGACGTTCTTCTTTCACATCCTTCCTTCTAGTCAAGCGGCTATCCAGGCGTCCAAGGAACACGCAACTGAGGTGTCGCTCAAACACTTTGAATGGGCCAAGGTTTGTTACGACACCTCTCGCTCATTTGTCTCGGTTGACCATGCCCAGGATCGTATTCTCATGGGTGCGGAGGGCAAGAGCCGCTACATCGACGCGAAGAATAAATTGGCCACGGCGTATCATGAGGTTCGGACGCAGAAGATCAACAGAATGTACGCTGATTATCTTCGACAGGGTGGACACGCGCTCGTGGCACTTTACACGGAAGGTGCGATGCCGTTGCACAAAGTGACATGTATCCCGCGAGGTCACGCGTTGGGCTACGTACGTTTTCTCTTGCGTTATGCAGGAATATTCTTGACCTATTCAAATTATTCATTATCAAGACTTTCGCAACTGCCCGAGGGCGACCGAAATTCCATCAGTCTGAAGGAATATCTCGCACAGATTGACGTTTCAATGGGTGGGCCGGGTTGCCGAGGAATTGAGTGAGTCTGACTCTTACCTTTCCTCCCGCTTCCTGACACCTTCCATTAGTTTACGGTCCTGAGAATGTGACCAGCGGAGCAAGCTCGGATATTGTACAGGCAACACGAACAGCGCGAGCCATGGTCACGGTAATCGTCCTTGACTTTAATAATGCATTTTCATCCCTGACCTTAAGCGCTAGAATTGGGGTTTTTCCAAGCTCGGCCCGGTTTTCTACGACACCCGTGATGGCACATTGAGCTCCCGGCGCAAAGACGAAATCGAAGAAGAAGTAACAAAGTCGGTTGCTTTCTTAAGTACTGAACATTCCGAAGAACTGATCTGAATTACCCCCAGTCTTATTTTGGGTGGCCAGGGACGAGCAACGACTATTCTGACGTCTCGAATAGAGGAACTTCATCGGGTACTGCCTTCTCTCCCTGAATTTTTTCCTTTCCACTGAGAAGTTGTTTAAGCTGGCGCACGCGCTTGTTGAGCACGAGACTTTGGATGCGGATGAGGTGAAAAAGGTGATTAAAGGAGAGCCGATACGCAACATCACTCAGGTATTGGAGGATGAACTATCGCGACCAAATACAGATCAAGTCTAAACTTTCCTGCTTGTACGAACTTGTGCGGTCGCTAATAGGATGGAAACCTACTTCTGGAAAACCGTATCTTGCCGCATCAGCTCACGCTCGAAACCGCGCCTAAGCGCGGACGCGGACCATCAATACCATTTGTCTGGATGAACTGCGTCTTGGAATTCTTTGGTGTTCCATCAGAACGTTGGGTCCGACCAAAGAATAGGAATGAAACTCCGCTGAGAGCAAAGATTGTGGACGGTTTTCGAGCAGTTGAACGGAACCTAGTAATGATGGTCAGTGAACGTTCGAACATCTGCTGCTTCACGGCTGTCAGAGGTTTCGCCGAGAGAAGTTAGTAGCTCTTCTCTGGCTGCGTGCAGTGGCCGTAGCAAAAGTACATTTCTAGGATGTACAAGTAGCTATGACCCGGCACGTTTCCGAAACGGGACCACGTCGGTAAATATTATCTTCCACCACGGCGTCTATAACGCCACGAGGCTACGCTCCCAAAATGGCAATAAGGGGAAGCACCATATGCGCGTGATGTAAATCGCCGAGCAGAAATAGGATAAAGATCTTAGATCCACAAAGTATTCATAAGGAATAAACAGAAAAATGCCATAAACATATATCTCTATCGCTACAAATGCGTCTTGATTGTCAGCGAGAGACGCCTCGGCCGCCGCGTTCGGGGTTGCGAATCTTTTACGGCTGTTAAAAGGGGTCAAAAATCCCATTCGAGGACTTCGACGGTCAATCTTTGCTGGCTCGGTCTCACCTTGTCTGCAATTCTCCCTGCGCTGAACGGTTGTGTTGAGGTAGGAGCGCTTCCGGCAACTTCAAACGAGCCAGTATTGATGTGGGAAACGACAGGTTGAACTCAAATAAGACGATCCGCGATCACTGCAGGACTTGGGCCTACCTCCGCCGACGAGAGCAGAGGCGGCTTGCTTCACCAATTCGGCACCAAACTCTATCAGTGGAGAGGATGTGTCATCGCCAATTGTTATTCACCAAGGTGATCAGCTCAGGGGAGGTGTACAACCGCAACTCATGTTTTTTTTTTGTATCATTTTTCTTCGTCCCCACATTCAAACCTCATACGCCACACATCATATTCATGGCCTCTCCTCCGTTGACTCGTCAAGGCACTCCGGTGCGGACACTCAACCTACTCGAGCGAGATAATGGTGGATTGTCATTCTCGCCATTGCCGACTGTCAAGCGCCCACCCGCCAAATTGCATTCAGAGATGTACTTGCCGCCGGTGCGTGTCCTTGAATTTGCTGAATGAATTTATCCGTTGATACGACTCTATCAACCAGATATTACGGTGAGTTTCTTCTGTTAGTCACATTATTTTGTCCTAAAGATTTACAGGCCAGCCCGAACGTTTAGTAACACGAGAGGTACGTTCGAAAGACTCGGTTCGTCTCAGTGGTTAACCCACGTACAGATTCCCGGATATTGCTCTCAATGTGCGCATGCACGATAACGACTAGTGCAACCTCTCCGACATGCAGACACTATTTCTACACCTACATTGTATTTTATCATATAGCAGTTACAGTATCACGATGAATTCACGATATCTTTGGATTGTTGTATCTTACTAGGGAACGATTGTTTGCCTTTGCTTTCATTCATCCGAGACGGCGTCAGGGTCACGTGAAACATTCTGCCGATTTTTCCAAGTTGCTTCTCCCGCGTCCATTCCGCTTCAAGTCCAAGCATTTTTTAACGCGTTGGTGCTCGGTTAATGATCAGGAGATTTGTTTTCCACACCGCGGTCGACTGGGCGGGGAAACCTCCGTGGCGAGACATCCCAAAACCAAAGCTTGCTTTTCCACTTAGTAGCCCTATACGATCTTGGCGCGAAAAAATCCCTCGAAAGGCTCTCCTCCCATTCCCCCCCTGGTTCTCGCAGTCCTGGCGAAGATTTCTTTGTCTGCACGAATGCAAGCTTCTGAGTCCATACCATCTTTATATTGCCTCTGATAGGACCACTTTAGATGCGGGACGATTCGGTAAAACCTTTGCTAGCAAAAAAGGTTTTGTCTATCGTTTATATAACCATTGAACAGGTGTGGCATTGGGCCTCGGAGATGGGGTCGGTGGCTGGACAGAACAAGGAATAGACAGCTCTATGTTCTCCCAAGCCCTGATGTACTATGCTCATCGACATTTCGAAAATGGATGGGCCGGGGAGCCTGAAATTGACCCTATCGCTGAGTCCAATGGCACACCTGAGGGAATAACAATGACTCCATCAATGGCGTTACAACTTGCCCACCGCGACGTTTTAGCGGACTCGTCCGTCGAAGCGGGTGAGGCTTTCTATCTGCTTTACGTTTTCCGTTATGTTCATGCCGATTTTAAAAGGATCTAGTACAGCCTGTTTCTTGACTTTGAATGCGGCTTCTGGGACATTACGAACCGCTAAGTGCGCCTCCTGCTCGAATATATATCCGAATGCTGACTATGTATCGTGCAGTCTTGGCGATTCTGGCTTTTGTATCGTGTAGGAGGCACAAAGTACACGATATCCAACAGACCCTAACTCAACCCTAAGGCGATCGTCCTCTATCTTTTACAACAGTGCAAGTGTTTTCAGCTGTCTAGTCCATGACCATACATACTCACATAATTATATAAACATCACAATTTTTCTTCAGGTTCCGCAAACCCACTTCTTCAATTGTCCTCGGTATCATCTTTTCGTCAGGGCCTCCCCAGGTTGTTTCTAAGTTTCCCCACAGACAGCTGGCCAAATTTCAAAGCACCAAAGACAAAAAAAACTCCATCGATGATCCTCCGAGTACAGCTGAGGAGTATTCCACACGTTTAATAGACGGTGATCTTATCATTGCCTATGTAGGTCCCGCAACTACCGTTTTCTTCTATTGCTTAAACGTTTCTAGACCGACGGCCTCTCGGACAATGTGTTTCCTGGTAAGATCGCAGTGTTGTCCCTCAGCACTTTTTGAATTTCTTGCCAGCGGAGGGTACTCCAAATATGTTCCTTGGTCATGAATGGGCCCGAATCCGAAGCCGCAAAAGTTCAGAAGCTTGCACAAACCTTGGTCTTCTATTCTCGGAGGTGCATGTCCAGTGACCAAGTGTCGCCTTTCGAAAGGGAAGCCAAGAAACATCGGCAGTTATATGGGGGAAAGCTGTGGCAAGGAGGGGTAAGTCATGCGGTCATTTACACTCGGTTGAGTTTACAGCATTTCACAGAAAGTCGATGATGTTACAGTAGTAGTCGCTCTTGTCCAAGAAACACCCTGACCGCATACTATGATTTATTAACGACCGTCTGCTGGTCGTTCAGGGTTTCCGCTCAATCCAACTCTCAATCACCCCTGCCGCCGTCAGCGGATATTCCTTGAGTTGAACATCGCCGTTCGCATCAATGCTGAAAAGAAAAATATATATAGAACGGAAAATGAATTTTGAATTTTTGAGACTTACAGGAGGTTGGGCTGTACGAATATCTTGCGTGCCTTGTAAAAGAGGTCAGCTCATCTTGAAAGTGCATGTACAAATTATTCACAAGTTTCTTAGCCTACAGCAGTGGTCAGTCGGGAACGTGAACATGAGAAACGCGGCAAATGAGTACTCACAAGCACCAGGTTGCGGACTTCGGGGGGTGGTGAACGGGTCCATCGGACTGGTTAAGTTTGTATAATATTCACGCGCGCCAGCGCCATCAGCAGTGCTCTTGCGAACTTGCAATTCCACCAATAGTTTGCCCATCACTGCTTTGCCCTCCGATAGCACGCGGGACCGGTCCACCTATGAGAAAGCTCAGGAATACGCCACGCCAAGAAAGAAGGAGTGACTAACCCGAACGAACAAATTTTCCAAAACACCATTCTTGTCGCGTACTTCATCGAGGCTGACTAAACCGGCACGGAACAGATGCTGCATAATCCCCAATCTTTTTTGGTGTGAACTTCGCTAGCTTTCTTGAGCTTAGATTCACATACCGAGCTTGCATGTGGGCCTGACCGTGCTTCTTTGTGGTTGGGTCATAATATTCGAGAGCACGGACTCCTGCTCGGGCCATGAGCAAAAACGAGATGAACTGGATGTCCTCGATCTCTTTCTTGTCGGTATACTATCAAGAACTGAGCGGATATCGAATTTGAAGTCAACGTTGATCGTACCTTGAAAATTCCCAAGATTTCGGTGTTGCTAGCGGACTAGGGATATTTCAGTGACAAATCAGCAGGTACTCACGAGTCTCGAACGAACGATAAAGTGCCACAGCTTCGCTGTTTGTAACGGATAGTGAGAGAATTATCCTGGACTTGGATACGAAGTCTTACGCTCTGCATTCTACAAAAACGAGGGTGTTTATCAGAGCATCGCTGGTATCGAGACAGGAAAGGCTACCTTCCATCGAGGAGGACACTTCACCCAAAACTGAATCGGCGGTTTGACCGGCCCGATACCATGTCGTTCTTCATAAACGTATCAACAGCGATCATTGGCAAAAAACAGACACTGACATAGGCTTGCCAGTGAGAGGGTTTATGACCTTGAAAAAAAAGTTTGTCCCCGGAACAGGTTTGAAGAGACGACGAAAGGCTAACTTTGTCAGGAGAAAAGTTTTTCTTTCCGCTAGATTGAGTTAATACTGGGTGATATGCATCGGGTCACTATTCTAACCTGGCGTCTTCCTGGAACAGCTTCCCCGACCCATGCTATGAGCGTCATCAGCGTGCCAGGAAACAAGCCAGAATACGCGTTTCGCTTACTCCGAGAAGTTCGTGGTTAGCAACCTGGAGCTCGAAAGCGCGGGCGTCCCACTCATTGTACAAGTCCACGTCGTCAGGGTGGATGAATGTAAGCTCCTCGCCTGCAAGAGGTCGTCACTGCTCGCTGACCCTCGGAGAATAAAACCGTACCAGGAGCTTTCGCGGCCAGTATGTTCGCCAAGCTTACGTTTTTAAATCCCGAAGATTCTCTGATCTCATAGTAGTTGGGAATCTGAAAGCAACGTTTGATTCAGCTTTTTAAGGTGACGAAAACCCGAAACACACATTGATCCCTGCAGGTATTCCACCAGTCGCAAATGAGACAACCTCCGATACCAGTTAGAAATGAAAGACGGAAGCAAAGACTGGTAAATTACCTCCAAAGCTGTGAAGTCTGGTTTGCGGAAGACGTCAACCTCGAAGTCTTTGCCCCAAGGGAGACCCTGCCAAGTAATGAGCACGGTTGTGATGGAAAGAGAATTGCTATGCCTCGATCAAGTGCGGCGCATTGTCAACAAGCTTTTCGTATTTAGCGCTCAGCTGTTTGTTCACAATGGCGGTGAACCCTGCAAAACGATCTCAATAGAAGTTCCCATCCTGGGTAGGCATTCACACCTTCCCACTCTGCGCGGGCGCCGTAAGGGTCCAAATACGTTTCGACGAACTATTGGATTCAGCAATAAAATTGGAAACGCACACGTGTTTAAAACTCACCCCAATGTATGATTCCACTACAGGTCCAACGTCCCTACTGCCTTGAGCAGTCAAAAAGTTGAGTTGAGACGGGACTCACTTTAACCCAGTGCCTAGAAGCATCCTTATGATCCTGGATGGAACCAGATTCAAATCTACAAGGTGTTTGAGGTTCGCTCAACGAGAAGCAAAAAAATATACGATTTAATGTATCCTTCGATCATCGCAGTTTGGTGGACATTCTGGGCATATTTCTTTGCCTGTGGCCACATCAATAGAGTACCAAGGGAATGAACAAGGCTCCTTACCTCTGCCAGAGAGGCCACGACTTTGGTCAGGGCCTCTTGCAGGTCACCATACTTCACGGTCAGCGTCGAGCCTTTTCCAAGGTCGACGGTGATATCTGGCTGCAATTTGGCCGAAGCAACCAATAGGATGAAAGAGGTGCTGCTCTCTTTCTTTACACTAAATTTAATCGAAATTGTATTAACTCGAAAGTCAATAACAGTATGCAGACGGACCGAGTGTTAAGCAAGTCAATGCCAAGTTTCTCGGCTGCAGTCTGAATGTCGGCAACTTCTTCGTCCAGGATAATCTCGCCCAGATAATAGTTGGAAACGTTGTCCCTGGTTTGGTTTGCCGACTAGAAGGGCCGACTCCGGGGTGACCGCGTAGATGTGCTCCTTGAGCTGGAGCCTCACTTGAGATTACGACTCCACCGCACTTGGAATGGACCTACACCATCCCAAAGGGGAGTCGCTTTAGCGGAGTTGACAGAGGACTTGATCACGGCTTCAAACTTGGCTGAACTGGTTCTCGGGATGATCTTTGTAAAACCGAAGGTTTTGAAATTCACAAGGTTGCTCAGCGTCTGGCAAGAGAGTCAGATTCAGATACATTGGGCAGGACGAATTAAGATAATGGCCGGAACGAATTAAGATAAATCACAGACCTGAGACGCGTATTGAAGCAAGTCGTTAAACTCTCCGGCAGACAATTCCGCTTTCTTTTGAAGAGCCTCAAGGTCGGCCAGCTTGCCGTCGCTGCTCGAGAACGCGAGGATCAACAGATCGTAGAGATCTAGAAGCAGGATGGGTCGGGATTCGTCCTAACAACTGAGGTCAATACCTGTGGCTTGGGGCGTCCATTGGCTTTGGATGATTGGGCGACCTATCAACGAGTTAGAACGATTCAGCGCCAGTGGGATACCAGGATTGACCGCCCCAAGATGCCGAGGTTAACCAATAGGTATAATGTTTCTCGGCTGGCGAGAGCTGGTCAAAAGACTTTTTGACTTCAAGGCTACAAAGCGGCGGGTTGCGATCTGCTAGAAATCTTTCTTGGGCGAGAGTAGAAGCTGAAGCCATTCTTGTTCTTGGTCGAGTACGAGCTGAGGAAAGGCTAAGTGTTCTAAGACCACGCGACCTGAGCATAGTAGTCGCGTGACGTAACAATCCTGAATTTATAATTAGCGACGCGACTACTTTGATTTTGATTCCGACGCGTCCTGCTTCAATAACCCTTCCAGTACGCCCCCCGTCTAGCTCACCGCCGTCCTCGAGCGATGTCGTCACTGTCTACAGCTTGTTTCATACGCGTATAATTCCTCCATACCAGCATCCAGTCATCCTGCAACGTAGAATCCGTACGCTCCATCTCCCCCCCCCTCTTTATTCGGTTTCCCCGCCCAGCCAACCGCTCTGGTGTAATAATCCAAGCGAGCCGTCTGTGCGATGGCCCCATCCTCTCGGTGAGTTCTCCCAAGAGGTTCCACGTATCCGCAGCACTTCGTCGAGCATCCCGGAGGAGATTGCTGGCAGGCTTTTCAAGGTAATGATTTTTGGAATATCTGCCCAGGAGAGGCTCCTCCGCGCTGGGCGCCAACTGGTCGGAATCCTGTACATAAGTTCCTACGAGTGCATAAGCAACCCGTTCTGACGAGGTGGCAGCAGCTTGCAGTCTCGTCACACATTCAGCGACTGGGGCCCGCTGAGCATGAAGAACCTCGGCGAGGTGAAGAGAAAGAATGGCAGAACGGTGAAGTAGCGATAGAGAATGCAGAGCCTGAGGAGGAGACACAGATGCAAGAGTGTCTGGAGTGCGTATGGATCGCAGTAGATTGAGGGCACCCTCTTCGATCTTTTGAGCCTGGCTCAATTGCCGCGCCATGGCGTAAGCAGCTGATGTGGACACGAGCGCTGCAAACAGTATCCGCTGGGCAGCTGGGGGCGAAGGGAGAACGAGGGGAAGTTCGGGGACCTTGGTTCCAGCTTCTTTGTCGTCAACAAGTTGGATCGCTCGGGCCCACCAGGCTAACGCATCAGGTCCTTCGCCTAAACGCTGGTTGATGTCGCCTATTTTACTGCAATACGCGCTGCTTGGAGTCCCTCCCCACCCAATAGGCGAAATACGCGATCGTACTGAGCCCTAGACTCCACAAGGTGTGAAGGTCCCAGGCGCTCAAGTATCGCAGCGCGTTTCATAAGAAGGTCTGGGAGTGTGTTGGGATGAAGCTTCCCAGCCACCCCAGGTTGTTCGGCAACCGCAATTGCACTTGGTATAAAATAAGGTTGGGTTTGGGAAGAAGAGAACTCACCTTCGTAGACAAAGCTCTGTTCGCAGTAGCACTGCGTCCACTACATTGGTAGCGCCGTTGCTTGCGGCTTCGTCATCATCCAAAGGCCCATACTTTTCTGGGCTGTGTTCAGAAAACCAGGCGGATCGTACCGCTTTTCTTCCTTGCCTCCCCAAAGCTGGATCTGTGCCCCCTTGGCGCGGATCTCCTGTCCAGTTTTCGGCTTCCAGTTCCCAGCCCCATTCCGGGTCAAGGCTCGTCGTCTTTAAGCGCTGTAGGCGGCGCTCAAGCCAAAAATGGGTACCAGCGTCGAGCATCAGCCCGCCGACACCGACCGCCAGCATGGTGATGGCGGAAATTCCCACCGCTGCCTGCACGCGGGTAAGACGGAAGGGCCGACGCTGAGTTGAAGCATATCGAAACAGAGGCGACGCGACTGGAACCACCACACGCCTCAACATGACTTGCGTGACAACGCTATGTCACGGAAAGGCGCATCAGTCTCTTACGTATTACGCGGCAGTGCCTCGAGTGCACCTCGGTCTACCTCGGCTCACCGCAGTCAGCCGGCACATCGACACCGTGAAACAAGTCGTCCATGTCTCTAATCGGGTTTATACCCATCCGGCGGCATTCCAGAGAACATCCTTCATTCTCACAGACACACAGAACTTTCAGATCTGCCTCTTTCTGTCGTAAATGTTTTCAGCTTGAACGGCCTCACTGTTCCTGGTTTTCGTCCATTCATCAAGCCAATTTTTTGGAGAACGAGGAGGATTGCTAGAGCTTGGCTAGTTCATTGTCGCCATATTTAATCAACGGCCCGAAATCCAAATACTAGGCACAATCGCGGTCGAACTTCTTCTTTCGCCGCCTTCTTGGTCACAAGCCTATCGATGCAGTGATCCATACCATGCCTGTGGCCAATAGTTTCTTTCTCCGTGATGCAGCTGTCGCCTTAGACGCCGAATGTAAGTCGGCGTCCCATAGCCGAGCGAACGGAACGGAAGGCATATATAGGTGAGGCGTACACACAACAGCTCTCTTGTTCACGAGACAGACACTGACCATGCTCTCTTCAGTCGTCTGGCTCGCGGCGTTGGGCGCGGTCGGGGTTTCCGCAACGTCAAGCCTGGCCCTCGCTGGAAGACGGACCCAACCCCTACGGTCGACAAATCGCAATTTGTTTCCACCAGCGGTCTAAATTTTAAAGTCAACAATAGGTACTGCCTCCTCATTCTCCCGCGCCATCGTTTTTCTCATCTTCGCAGTGACTTTAAGTTTATCGGGACAAATGCTTACTGGCTTCCCGCTCTCAATTCGGGTAATCTTGTTCATTGTCCTTGAGAATTTGAACCAATGTATTCGTAGACCAGGACATAGATTATGTGTTAGGTAATATTTCTGCGGCCAACATCTTGTTGTCCGGACATGGGCCTTCAACGGTCGGTGCATCCCTCGGTTCCATATACGCTGGCTGACCGACTATCAATCACAGACGTTTCCGAGATTCCCGAGTATTTCAATTTCCCGCGTCTTTGTCGTTAAACTTAAATGCTCTAGGAACGGGACCTGGTTCCAACTTGTGGCCAATGGAACGACCTCGGTTAATCTGAATGAAACGACCGGACTTCCAAAGCTCGATAGGGTGTGCCGTTATCTTCATGATCATTGTTCATGTTGGTTATAAACTTCACAGGTCATATCTCTGGCCGAAAAACACGGGATACATCTGTTATTCTCGCTGACGAATAATTGGAACCCTCATCCGCTGGACAATACGACCAATTCGACATCCAGCAATCCTCTCTTCAGGCGAGACGTTGACACCAATAACAGTTTGCCAAGGAACACGTTATCGAACGACTACGGGGGAATGGATGCGTATGTTCGAGCCTTTGGGGCTGACTCGCACGATGCTTTCTACACTAACGAAGTACGTTTGGCGGCATTGACACATATAAAACTGAAACAACTTGATAACTCAGACAATCATCGCCGCTTTTGAAAATTATACAAATCACATTGTTTCCCGCTACGTAAATAGCACGGCGATTTTAGCCTGGTGAGTGATCTTAGTTGGCTTGATATTCGAAACTCACAAAATTGGCCAGGGAGATCGCCAATGATCCAAGGTATGAGTTCCAAGGATCAAACTCTGCTGGAAACTAAAGCATGCCAGATGCAATTCGTCCATTGGAGCTACCGCGTCTTGCACCACCACAACCGTGACACAGTGGCATTCTAGAATAGCGCGGTTCATCCGCTCCATCGATCCCAATCATCTCGTCTCCTCAGGGTTGGTTGCCTGCACTCGCAATGCAGTCCTGCCTTAACGTTCCGTCAGCTCTCAAGGTTTTTTCTGTCCCGACTGCCCAAAGCTCTTTCAGAAAACTACACCACCTCCGCCGGGTCCTTCGGCCGCCGCCGCTCTCCGTCGAAAGATCCAACCTCTAACAAAGAAGCGAATTTTGGAAGAAAGGAAAGAGGCGAGGAAGGCCACAAGAGCCTTGAAGCTCCAGTCTGACCCTCCTTCCGCTGGCGTCAGAGTGAGAGGGAAATGGATCGCAACTCGTGAGTTGCACGCTCGTCGAGCTCTTGCCGCTATTCTTACTGTTTGGAAGCGACGAGACGACAAGACGCCGATGAAGGAGTGGGTTCGGCCTTGTAAGTGTTTACGTTCCAGACCTCGGGATTGGCATTGATTAGGCAAAAAAAAGCGATGGATCCCAGGGTGTCGATTCCGAGGATATTCTCAGTGTATGTTCCATTCATTTTTACGATTTCTCTTACTGACCACTGCAACTATAGATCTCCGACATCGGTTTTGGTTCTTTCCAATTATTCCCCGATCAGAATCAATACGCTCCGGACGATCCCAACCTTTCTGCTTTCAACAATACTCTCCAGGCCGGGTTGGATTGGATCAAACGACATGGCGAGGCTGGTCTAATGTAAGCGCGGGATGTATTTGATGTTGCAGGTTTTTGAACTTGTTTAGGTTTGGAAAACCGATCACATTGACCGGGTTTGGCTTGGTAACACAGGACAATGCCCCGTCCTTTGTGCCATTCAATTCCACTGTCGCCCCTTTCGCCAACGACCAATTCGGTATCTCGTGCTACTATTCGATGTAGTTTCTTCTCTAATCCACGGGCAGGGAACCTCACCTCCAACGCGACACAGCTGCCCTTCGGCGTCACTGATTCGCAGCGAAATGATGCATATGCACAATGGCTTCAGCAAGGAATCAACAGCGGCCTCGCGGGGATGATACAGTACCAAGTAACTTTTGGCTCGCTTCCCAATTCCCTCAGAATTAAACATTATGTAGTGGGGCCAAGGAAATCTTACGGCCATGAATGGAACCGCAATTTCACCTACCATCAACGAAAACGGCATAGTCCCAACGCAAGATGAAACCGGAGTGTCCCCTTCAGACAGTTTACTCTATCGCAGGGATCGGGTGAGCTAGCGAAATTCTTAATTCTTCGAACAGTGTTCTGACTCTGCCCCTTTAGCCAAGAACAAGTCCAACAAACACTTCAAGGAGCTGAGCAACATTTGCGCCCGACACTTGAAAGGCGCAGAACCTTAACAATATTTAATTATTATAGATGCTACTTCGTATGACTCGACGACCTACTTTGAACGTCTTTGAAGGGACAATTTGGGACGATTTTATTTAATACTTTTGTTTGGTTTCGATACAACTTTATTGCGCCAGTTCGAATTCACACGAATCAATCATGCTTACATTGACTGACGGGTCCGAATTATATTGAATTGCTTCCCTTGACTTTGATCACCAAACTAGGCCTCAACAAGTCCTCGTTACTATTCTTCTGACTTGAGCTTTCTAATGGCGTTTGAACATGAAGTTCTCAATCGACGATTTACCTGTCTGTTTATTCAACCTCTTTACGTTGGTCCAAACTTATAGACGCAGATTGTCTTTCCGTACGACCGCATTACCCAGGTAGCCCGGAGGTCATTGCTCCATCTTGTCGTCGACCGCTCGAGTAGAAACAATATGCGTACATGTCCGATCTCAAGCGACTCTGGACGCGACAGTAAATGCTTCTGCTCACGTCGCGTCTCATTATAACCATGTGGCCAACTGCGTCCTGGAAATGCCTTCTGGGACGGGAAAAACTGTTTCATTGTTTTCTTTAATCGTGTCTTACCAACGGGTGACAATAATTATTGTAGACATTCACTTCAAGTTCTGAAATGTTGGCCAGTTCTATCCGACGCGCCGGAAACTCATTTACTGTTCACGGACCGTGCCTGAGATTGAGAAGGCACTGGCTGAGCTGAAAAGGTTGATGGCTTATCGCGTAGAGTGTGCAGAAGGCGAAGAAGCGAAAGCGAAGGAACGCAGTTTCATGGGCCTCGGATTGACAAGCCGGAAAAACTTGTGCATACATCCCGAGGTGAGTGCTCGTTTGTACTGACCTGGTTTATAATTTGACGCATCAACGAAGGTGTCAAAGGAGAAGAAAGGCAAAGTAGTCGATGCACGATGTCGGGACCACGAACTCGGCCACTTGCGAAAAGGGATGCGCAGAACCCGGATCGGTTGACCTTTGTGATTGGCATGAAGTTAGTTGTATCGAACCTTTGGAGACGTAATTAATCACATCCTAGAATCTAGGACAAATGGAGCCCGGAAGTTTAGTCCCCCCTGGAATTTGGACACTGGCTGATGTTCTTCAGTACGGGCGGGACCACGGAACCTGTCCATATTTTACTGTCCGGAGGATGGTAAATACATTCGCAGTCTTTGGAGGATGTTATCATCTACTCCTTCCACTATCTCCTCGATCCCAAGGTAGCGGAGCAAGTCTCCAAAGAGCTATCCAAAGACGCCATCGTGATGTTCGATGAAGCTCACAATATAGACAATGTCTGCATCAAATCGCTCAACATAAACCTGACTCGACCTATGTTAGACGCTGCTGGAAGAACCATAGTAAAATTAGGGGACAAGGTTGACGAGTATGTATCCTCAGTCCACCCACGTCCGCCAAACAACATTTTATTCAGAATCAAAACGACCAATTCAAGAAAGTTGCTGGACGAATACGCCAAACTGGTGAATGGCTTGAGAGATCCATCAGACGACGACGTCGAGGACGGATTCATGTCAAATCCATGTAAAGGGCTCTGTCGACTCAACAATTGCGGCATTTATCCTGTTTTCTAGTGCTACCAGACGACCTCCTCACCGAAGCGGTCCCTGGCAATATCAGGAAGGCTAAGCATTTTGTTGCTTTTCTGGAATGTTTCGTAGAATATATGAAGGTGGCCAATCCATGGCTTCCCTTTCCAATGATCTCATCTCTTCATAGACTCGAATGCGTGTGCTCCATGTCGTGGCTGAAACCCCGCTATCATTTCTGCAACATCTCAAAGACATCACTTATATCGAACGACGGCCATTGCGGTTGGTTTGAATCCGGTATTGGTTTTCAAATCCCTGATTAGATCTAGGTTCTGCACCGAACGTCTCCAGTCTTTAATTCGGACGCTGGAACTGAATCGCTTGGATAAATATTCTGCTTTGCAAAAGGTTACAAGTTTGGCTACTCTGGTTTCCACGTATGAAAAAGGTAAGCACTCCGTTTTGTACTTGGGCAGACGTATTTAAGGACCAAAGGCTTTCTACTTATTTTGGAGCCATTCGAGACCGACAATGCATCAGCACCAAATCCAATCTTTCATTTCACGTCTGGGGTACAAGGTTGACATGCAGACTAAATAGATGCAGTGTGTCGAGCCCCAGGGTCGAAAAATCTCCGACATGTTCAAGTAGCTACATCTTGTGCTGTTGAAAATGCGGCTAAACTTGGGAGTGGCTGTACACCGATTCCAACTGCTTGGTCAGCAAGGGTCTTCCTCGAGCGGAATAATGATCTGCGGATATGTCGCGGATACAGCATGTATCCGCAGAATATCAGTGGAATATTCGCAGAATAACGCCGTGCGGATATTCTTGTGGGATTCCCTGTACTCGCAAAATACCAGCAGAATATCAGCAACATATCAGCCACATATCAATAATATAATATCAATGCTTAATTTCTCGGATCCCTTGCAATCGCGCGCACATTCAATATATATAATAGATGCTCAAATGCAATAATTTGAGGTTCAATGCTTCATTCAAACGGCTCTTCTCAAGTACATTAGTATACATAATGCCACTGCATGCTGTATACGCCACCTTTGCGTCTGCCGTGCGAAACATGCACTCGAGGAATGATCGCGAAGGGTCTGAATGCGCTGCTCAAGCGCGTGGTCGAGGCCCGCGACGTCACCCGGTACGGGAAGATGCGCCTAAGGGTGGGTGATTAGCGACAGGTGAAGACCGCGCGGTGAAGGGAGACAGACATTTGGGTCTCGTGCGCGGCGATGTGGAGTAATGGAAACAGAGGTGAGCTCTTGATGGTGTACGGCTGCGCGCTCGCCATGAGGTCTGCACCAGCGACGTGCGTGACGGCGTCGGTCCAGCGTGTCGAGCAAGGTGCCGCCGCGCACCACGAACTTTTCCGGCGAGAACAGACCCATCCACCACATGCCGGAGATGATCCACGCGCTCTCCGAGTCGGAGGGGAACGCGCACACCTCCTTGATGTGGGCTATGAGCGCACTGGGAAAGAGTGTCAGTCTGCTTGTTAAATATGTATAAGACACCCGCGACGCACTCCTCGTGTCACTGGTACTCGCGCCGAGCGCCCGCGACGTCGCCTCGCGCCACTCCAGCCCACTCCTTTACGTCCGCCGCGAGCCAGCCGATCTTCCCCAGCACCGCCATGAACGCCACGAAGCCCACGTATTGCAGCGTCCCGCACACGACCGGGTGCGCCTCGGGAATGCGTAGAAACGCGCGAAACGGCACAGAATCGCGGTTTTGGGAATGCCTCGAGCGCGGGTGCGAACGACGCGATGGCGCACGGCTGTGCGCTCGCCATGAGGTCCGCACCAGCGACGTGCGTGACGGTGCCGTTTGCGAGGAAGGACACGAAGTTGAGGAGGGCGAGGAGCCCGTCACGCGGATACCAGGAGACTTGTACCCGAGGGGGTTGCCCGCGCAGTCGGGCGCGGCCAGGGCACCACACTGCAGGTGAAACTCTTTGACCTGTTGCCAATGCAATGCGCCAGTCAGCCTCTGGGAGCTGCGCTAGTGGTAGGACTCACCTTGCCGCCCTTGGTGTGCACACCATCGATGACCTTGACAGCGGAGAGGTGGTCGATCCCGGGGTCAAGCCCGGACTTGTTCAGCACGACGATGCCCTCAGCGCGTGCCGCGCCGTCGAGGGCGCACAGCGCGGGGGAGATGTACAACGTCGTGAAGACGTGCGTCTTTGCCCATGATCGCGGCCTGCACGACGGGCGGCGTGGTGCGTGTACAGGACGAGCGAGATAACGAGGTCGTGCGCGGCGACGGCGACCTCGAGAGTGGCGGGGTCTGCTACGGCGACGTTGAGGACGAGGGGCGACGCGCGCAGGAGGGGCGCGTAGAGTGCAGAGGCAGAGCTGACTCTTGCTCCGCCTGCGTGTGGTGTCAGGCAAGAAGAACGAGGAGGGAAGCAGAAGAGTAGATCACGAAATGCTGCAAAAACACCACGCCCGTATCAGCTAGAGCTCGCCATAGGAGAACGACGAACGCACGGCATATCCAGCAAGTGAGCATCAGGCTCTGGGAACGTTGTCCATGACAAGAGAGGATAACAAGGAGGGGAAGGCGGGAGGCCGGCGAAGATTTGTATCTCAGGTCAAGAACGTGTGGTAGAGCTAAATGAGAATCACCACAATGTATCCGGCCACCGTCTTCGAAGCGGAATTAACCGGGCTGACCTCGATTTGATCCGCTCGATCCTCCGCTTACGCTCAGCCACCATCCTCATCGACAACCAAGCCGCAAACCCCGTCCACAACCCGGCCAACACCTCGTCCAGCTCTTCCACCGCACGCTCGCATCGCTTCTACGACAACGATGTACATTCCAGCTCCACATTGCATGGGTCCCCGGCCACCAAGGCGTCGAAGGCAACGAGGCCGTGGATGAAACCTCTGGCAAAATCTCAAAACTCGGCCGGTCGTTCGCGCGTTCGCGAGACTACGATGCAATGGGTGCCGATGTGAGTCGTCTAGTGTTGCCTCCAACCGACTTGGACCTTGTATCTCTGACGCGACGCGCCGCAGACAAAATTCGTCCAATGCCCCGAAGGCGAAATCCAAAAACGCAAAGACATCGTCACCGTGCACACGGGGTCGCTGGCACGAGATCGACATGATCAACAGCCGGACGCAGGCCTTCCCTCGCGCTCTTCGCCGGCGACACGGGCGAGATCAAGCCCGAGCTGCGGAACCAGATCAACACCAAGGTCGTTGAGTGGCGCGAGGAGGGCAAGGCGGAGATCATCCCTGGGGTACGTCGCGCCGCCCTTGTTTTTATTCACCACCGACACGCACGCAACAGGTCCTCTTCATCGACGACGTGCACATGCTCGACATCGAGTGCTTCTCGTACCTGGACCGCGCGCTGGAGAACGAGCTCTCCTCGCTCGTGATCATGGCCTCAAACCGCGGCATAGCGCGCATCCGCGGCACCAAGTACCACTCCCCGCACGGGCTCCCTGTCGACTCCTCGACCGCTTGCTGATCGTCACGACGAAGCCCTAACTCGAGGTGGACATCGCGCAGATCATCCGGATTCGGTGCCAGGAGGAGGACGCAGTGCTCACGCCGGACGCGGGGAGCGTGCTGGCGCAGATAGTGCTAGAGGCGACACTGAGGTACGCGCAGAACCTGATCTCGTGCGTGCAGGTGATTGCGCATGCGCGGAGGCGCAAGGCGCACGCGAAATCTGGAATGTGCTTGCACAGCCACAGATACGCACATACACCTCCCACCATATTCTTGCGTCTTCCTCTTTCCTCCGCACCGTCTCTCGACCACGCCGCTTCATCGCGTGTCCACACACCAGCCGACGCTTGTCATGCCCGCATCGCCGCCTCCGAATCCATCTCCATCCCCATCACCTCCGCCTTCTCTTCTGGTAAAGTTAACTTCGCCTCCTTCACCACCTTCCACGAGCTCTGGCGCTGGGTCGAGTACCTCATCTGGCGTGCCGTCGCCCTCGGTGCGTGCATCCGACATCACCCGCGAAGACATGTACAACGTCCTCTGGGCTTGGCTCGCGCACTACTCCGCCTGCAGCGCCGCCTGGCCCACGGCCTCTGCCGCGCGCACTGCTGCACCGTCTCGTCCCTGTACATCCGCGCGCTCGTCTTCGTAACCGCGTTCCGCTCCCACTCCTACCGACCATGGAGGTAGGCAAGCCCCCGCGATGGCTGCACAGCGCGAGGGCGGTGATCCAGGAATACCGCGCGATTCTGAGTGTATGCACGCGCTTCCCGCGCGCGAGGGAGCGCAATGTCAAGGTCGAGGATTTTGTCGACCTATGCATCGCGGTGTGGGAGGCGAGCGGCGCCATGGGCGACTACGCCGGCTGGGTCATCGATGTGAGTCCTCTACCCTCCTCTTCATGCATTCATTTAAATTTACCGTACGCGTTGTAGGTCCTCTGGTGGGCGACGCGCATGACGTTCAACTCATTCCGCATCATGCGGCACCTGATGCGCCTCCTGCACGTCTCGGGTGACACCCCGCTCGCGAAGCGCATGCGTGCAGATCGTGAGCAAGGTGTGGCAGGCGGACGGCGCGGGTGGCGCAGGCAGCCTTGCGGAGGGCAACAACACGGACTCGAACCAGCATTGGGTCGAGACGCTCGTCGCGGGCCCGCGCATGCTGTCCGCGACCGCGGCGAATGCGATTGCGCCGGATGACGTTGAGGGTGGGATGGCGGACGTGCGCGAGGCGGGAAGGTTGGTGGTGCTGGAGCGGACGCGGCTGGATGCAGATGAGTCTGACCTCGTCGCAGCGGTGGACCTCGCAGAGGGCGTGTGGAATATGGTCATGGTGTTCCAGCATACGGTGGTGTGGGCACGAGCGGGTGGGAAGAGTAGTGTTGTGGAGCCAGTTGTTAGCGACAGTGGTCAGAGTGCTCTGTTTGTAAAGAACTAGTACTAAGATCTATTTCTTATTACTGTTTCTGGCAAGTGTTTTGAAATGGACAGTAACAGCTGCAAAGTAAAGGTCAGCTGGTCAGGTCAGTTTTATTTCCTTTTTTGAATCATATTTCCGCACCTGCGGAAATTTTAAATTTCCGCGCCGCGGAAAATACTGCGCAAATGCAGCGGAAATACTGCGCAAATTCAAAATTTCCGCGCCGCGGAAATAGGGCTTTGCACCCAGTGTCAACCAGAAATCATATAAAGTGGGTAAGGCCGATGAGCGGTAGGGCCCACTACCAGATTTTGGGGTTCTCAATGATTCCAGGTCACATTAAAAACACATAAGACTACTTATAAAACTATATACATTAAAAATCAATGATTGAGTGACTGATTAGACAGGTTGTGCAGAAGCCGCGCAAGCCGCATGTGGCTTCCTGCGGCTTTTGGGCATTGTGCAAAGTCGCGGGAGCATTTTTTTCGTTCTGGCACTGTAACCCACCTCCAAACTACACATTTCAGTACCAATCTGCATGTACCAGGTATGCAGCTTCTGAGCCAAATCCAGCTGAATCAGACTTCTCCAAATGGCTTTTTCATCCTTCTCCCGTATCTCCCGTATTGCGTATTGTGTGGGACAAGGAGTTCAGATGTCCCCACTCTCCCCCACTACTCAACCAAGTCACCAAAATTCTGACCACTCACTGATAACACGGAAAGCTGTGCGGCTTTGCACAATGGCCAAAAGCCGCATGCGGGTGTGGCACAACCTCTCTATTATTTTGAGGGAGCAGCAAGTGAAGGAGCAATAAATTTCTAAGTAGTGCGAGCCTTTTTGGACGGAGAAACACCGTCGAAAGCGCTATCAACAGGGGGTTGCGGGCTCGCTTGGAAGGTGTCGACCTTGTTGATGTATGTCAACAGTGAGACCTGGGCTGAGAAGAGAGTGCCCTCGGTGAGCTTTCCACACAGCTCACATGGCACAATGAGGTTCCCCTTCTCATCTTTGATTTGGTGCTGGACCAGTCTTGACTTTTCGTGGGAAAAGTAGGGTCCCTTGTGGTTGGGAAGCATATCTGGAGAGTACATGGCACTGACTTTGCGTGCAGACCCAGCTGCAATGAATTGTGAGTTGATGCTGGCATCAATATCAAATACGAGTGAAGCTCACCAGAATCCAACCCAGACATTTCCACATCTTCCTGATCTTGACACATTCGCTCATGAGTTGCGAACACATTGCAGCATTGATAAGACAGTAATTGGGCCATAGTTAGATACACATAATTTTGCATGTTTCTGATTATGCTCATTGCTGAAACTGTTGTTTCTATACAACAGTACTGGTTCCTGGTAGCTGTCTGGTGAACCACAGAGAAACGGGGGGATGCTCTAAAGAATTAGAACATCCACTGGCAAGTCTCACCCTGAAAACCGTAAGGGAATGTGCAGCCAATTGACAAGTCAAGGAACTTTGTTTGACTTGTTTCCAATATCCACTTAAACAACGGAAATGGTTCAAGGAAGCAGCAATTGGGCAATGTATTGTGTTGTGTTGAGACACTGAGAGGTCAAGTTAGGTCACAAGTGTGTTGAGTGTTAGAGTTGCTGGTTTCCATTGTATGCGGATACACTGAAACAGGTTGTCAGCTGTTCCGAGGATCCGGATCACAACTCTAAAGGTGTTCTAAGGATCTTTCTCAAGAATCCTTTCTGGGAAACACCTCAGAAATGGGTATGGGTATCTCCCAAGACCTACAAAGGGGTATTATCAAGTTCTGCTTGGAACAGAGGGGAGAGTTGAGTTAAAGCAGAAACAGGTCGAATGAGTGCAGTGTCGATCTATTGGTGATCAACACATCCTCTGAATAATACAGGGATGCTGCTGACGGTGAAATGGTGACTATGGGGCTGGTGGTGAAATAACCACGAACCAAACCTTGTAAATGAATACGCTGTCATCCCCCAAAAGTGTTTGGAGATGAAAAGTATTAAAGCCATATTTGGATAAGATTCGGCAATCACCGAAATTACCAGACAAGCCCGCCTACCCCCAGCTCACTGTCACCAGCCTATCCTGGGAACAATTTACCATTTCCTGCCAACCACAAAATGCACAACGTCGACAAAGGTAGTGACACCAATAGGGGCAAATAGCGATGCATTGTGGACACTGTGACCTAATATTACAGGAACCGACAGAAGAAACAGCAACTACAGAGGACGCAGGACATAGTGTGCACAGCATGCTACATCAATATAGCGGTACCGGCGACCAGTATTCAAACATGACATGCAGGACACAGCATGCACAGCACATTACATTGACAGGGCGGCACCGGCAACCACCCTTCAAACATGACATGCAGACAGACAAAACACTTGCAACCCACGACATAGCACCCGACAATTGACGTCATGACTGAACCTGTGCCCACAATCTATGCTTGACACAATATGTCAATCCAAGGCTGTATAGGCCCTACACAAGATGTCAGATTGGCAAAGGTAACCAGTGTTTTACATAGCATGTTGACATGAGGCTGTACAAAACGGTAAAGTAAAACGGCAGATTGACAGCAGAAGCCATTGACCTACGTAGCATCGAGCTCAGGATAGAACAAAATATGCCAAACACTCCGTATATAAATACTCTACATAATTCGGTAGATAGAATAACAAACTACTTCCCCAGTATCCATCTCTTTTCGCTTTAAGTCATCCTCCCTTCCACAACCTCCCCAAGACTCACCGTAAGTAAAACAGTCCGCTTCCTTGAAGCTATTCTGTTTAAACCCACGCTCTTTAACTCTTGATTAACAGTCTGCTTCCTCAAAGCTATTCTGTTAAACCCACCTCTTTAGCCCTCGATCAAAATACAAGTAGCCTGGGAGTGAAACCCCTTGTACTCGTATTTCTAGTAATTTGTACTGATAGCCTGGGAGTGCAAAACCCTTGTATCAGCACTTTGTTTTCTGAATTCGCCTTTAGCAAGTAGCCTGGGACCAAAAACCCTTGTGCTTGTTTGTATAGATAGCTTGGGACCGAAAACCCATGTATCTATATCTAGTCATCCGAATCCGCCCTTTAGCAAGTAGCCTGGGACTGAAAACCCTTGTGCTTGTTGTATAGATAGCTTGGGACCGAAAACCCTTGTATCTGTATCTAGTCAACCGAATCCGCCTTTAGCAAGTAGCCTGGGACCGAAAACCCTTGTGTCTGTATCTAACCTCTCGAATCTACAAGTAGCTTGGGACTGAGAAACCCTTGTGCTTGTGCCACCACATTCTGTGATTGAACACTCCGCTTAACTTGGAGCTATTCTGTTTAATTTTTCCGCATCTGCTTCCTCACTCACATCCATTCCCACTAGCCCCCACACTTTCCCCTTTTATCACTTCTCCCAATTTTGAGGAGAAACCATCAACTTTTCATTTCACTACCCATTTCTCGAACTTACGAGAAACTCCCGAATAAAGTCATTTCCGGAGGACCTCGTGTATAACATTTTATATGCCTGACAACGCGGTTCAATAATGCAACTATATCAACTCAAACACTATAGTCCTTGTGCAAGTTCAGGGTTCCAATCCAGTATAGATTGTGGCAATTTGAACTTTAGTTCTCTTTTGAAAGCAAGACTTATACACTAACTCTGCAAAAGAAATGTCACCTGCATTTTTTGTGATTCCTAGGCTCCTACCAGACATCTTCGCCCAAAATCAAGTACAGGTGGCTCAAGGAGGTCGACACCGACATTTTAACATCATTGATGGTATCAAATGTTATTGATGCGCCATCAGGTGGAGCAAAACAAGAAATTGGTGTTCTTCTGACTTGACAGGGGATTTTTTTCAAAGAAATCTAGCACTCATCCTCCAATTTGAATTGTATAAAAATATACAGGCAATAACAAGCTATGAGGCCTAGAAAACAGCCATTTTGGCCCATTTTCCGCTATTTTGGCCCATTTTTGGCCAAAATAGCCATTTTGCGGGTGACATAGTGCCTTATTGCCTGTATGTTTTTATATGATTCAAAGCATAGCATGATACGGGACATGTTGAACTTCAATTTGGGTGGTTCAAAATGTCCTAGGAGGAATTACCTCTGTGGCTGAAAAATCGGCATTTGCCAATTTCGGCTGGTTTGATGGCATATCACCAGATTTTGATCGCATTAAATGTGCTGCAATGTCGGCCTCGACTCGCTCACAGCCCCTACACTTAAGTTTAGACAGAAATCTGCTATAATGCCCCGTAAATTGCAAAAAAGCTAGGTGACATTTCTTTTGCCGAGTTAGTGTAGGTTCACAAGTCATGTAGATAAATTGCTTGAAACTGTTCTAGGCGCAATTGTGGATAGTCAGGTGAGATTGTAGGTTTTGTATAATGTCACTGGTTGGCATATTCAATTTTTCCAGCACAATTTACAGTGAGAAATGTCATTTGTTTCACTGGTTGGGAGATTCAAGATTTTCAGCACAATTTATGGTGAAAAATGTCGTTTGCTTTTCAGACATTTTTCACTGAAAAAGCGGTGAAAAATTCAAATCTTTTTCACCTCGAACTCACAAAATAGTGAAAATGTTTTGAGTTGTTCACTACCTTTTTCAGTGAAAAATGTCTGAAAAACAAACAACATTTTTCACCGTAAATTGTGCTGAAAAACCCAAATCTCCCAACCAGTGTTTTGCAAACATTTTTCACTGAAAAAAATGGTGAAATTTTCAAAGCTTTTTTTACCCCTTTTCAACTTTCTTTTGAGTTTTTCACCTCAAACCGGAAAAGTAGTGAAAATGTTTTGGGTTTTCCACCTAGTTCCAGCTGAAAAATTGATGGAATACAACAACTTTTTTCACTGAGGATTCAGCAGAAAATTTTGAATTTTCCACCCAGTGTCCTGATACTTATACAACTGCCAAGACACAATAGAGAGGTTGCGCAAAAGCCATTTGAGCCATCTGATGGCTTTTTTGACGTGCGCACATATGGCCCAAATGGTTTCATGAGCTCAGGTTAAGATCTTCATTTCCGGCCTACCATGAAGCTGATAGTGCTTCCCAGTACGAGATATAACACATTGACCTGGTCAGTCTGCCCACAGACCGAAAATCAATCATTTTGGCGTGAACATGAGTTTTCCGTGAAGTTCAAAATGACCATTTGTGTATTTTGTATACATGAGCCATCAAAATAGCCGGATCGTATCAAAATGTGCCTTGAAGATAAAGCCATCTAAATGTCAGCAACGGCCCTTAGGTCAGCTGGACCACGTCCACACCAGACACAACAGCAGCCATCCCTAGGTGTTGAGAGAGAATCCGTCACCGCTCGAATAGCGCATGACCGTGCGTCGAGGATCCAAGAGGAGGATGTGGTCAACCAGGCCAGCATCCATAGGTGGTGAGCAACCCATGCAGAAGAACCCGAAGATATTGCAGTGAGAGTACTGCAACTATGCACCAGACCCTAGTGAGAGGAACCCGCTCCGGGTGTCTCGAATAGGGGCTTCAGGTTCTGGATAGGGGTTTGGGGTTGCGTCCCAAGAACCCGAGAGGAGGAACCCGACTCAGGGGTACTCCAAACAGGGGTTCCAACTGGATCCAAGACTGAGAGGTGCCTGAGGGGAACTCAGGCGAACCAGTCTCTGTACAACCCTGCCAGGGAACTAGTGTGATGATCTCTTCCCCTTGTTAGGTAGCGTCTCTCCTTGCCGCTACCTAACGGGCCAGATCCAACAACTGCTAGGTCGAGATCCCAAGGCAAGAGACAGAGAGTAGGAGTTCTGGTGTTGTCGAGCGAAAGGGGGAGCGAAGGCAAGACCAGAACAACGAGATGAGGACAAGAGCACTCCAGGCTCAAGTCCAAGAACCAAGCACTCCAGCCAAAGTAAGGCCTGTGAATAGACGAGGTAGAATCTACTGTACAGGGGAGATTCTACCGAGTTTATATACCTTTCTACATAAATTAAATACGATCGTGATCGGTTACTGTATCCAGCATTAAGGAACATTAATGCTGATGATCCTAGTCCCTATATGTTATCACCACAGCATCTAGGGGTCACCAAGGAGTCATGAGCATAAAGGAGTCAACAGGTGGCACCCAGGGGACACCTGTCGCCATTCAGGAGTGTAGTCGTCTTGGCAGGGATATCAGGAGTGAATATCCACCAACATAAAGGAGTGTAGTCATGACCCATTGGATATGGTCATCGGCACAAAGGAGTCCGGGTTGCTAGCGCACAGAACCCGGGTTGCATGTGTATGGTGTCATGCCATCGTCGTATAGAGTCCTGGGTTACTGCAATAAGAACCCGGGTGATAAAGTGGTGAGGAATCCATGTCTGCATGGATTCCGAATAAAGGTCCAAGGGATGTTCATGTCCCTGAGGGTCGAGTGAGTGTTGTGGGCCAGGGAATAACCCGATCAAGGACGGGTTATTCCCAAAAAGGAATGTGGTAGAACCCGAAAAAGGATATCTGCGATGCTGAGTCAGGGTGATTCATGACACTAAGCCATTTAAGCCATATGTGCGCACATCAAAAAAGACATTAAACGGCTCGAATGGCTGTTGCGCAAACAGGCTAATTACAAAGCCCAAAACACAATCCCAGTGGGTCAATTGTCCATTTATCTGCCTCTTTAACTGTGTTTCCATTGGTTGTCCTTCCGAGCGTCACCTCCCATTGGCAGATTCCAATTTTCCAGCACAATTTACAGTGAAAAATATCGTTTGTTTTTCAGACATTTTCGCTGAAAAAAATGGTGAAATTTTCAAAGCTTTTTTACCCCTTTTCAACTTTCTTTAGAGCTTTTCACCTCAAACTGGAAAAGTGGTGAAAATGTTTTGGGTTTTCCACCTAGTTTCCAGCTGAAAATTTGATGGAAAACAAACAACATTTTTCACTGAAGATTCAGTAGAGAATTTTGAATTTTCCAACCAGTGCTAGTAAATGGAAGAAATCTTGTTTTTCAGAGTTTCTCAAATGGGCCTCTATTACGTTTTGACAAAGATCAATATCTTACCGGGCTACCACACCGAGGTAAACCTGACCTAAATTAACTCCCTCTCCAATGTTAGTAGCCCAGCAATAGAGATCTGAAAAATCTGTGACTCCATCGACTCAAGTCGACTTGGGTCGACTTCAAGTGACTTGGATATGACCAAGTTGAGTTGAGTTGAGTCAAACACTGTTTGAAGTTGACTTCTTGAATCATGACTTGACTTTTGGAGTCGCAGCAACACTATCCTCAAGTTCCTCATTGAACTCTTGCCAGCTGTCCTTGATGCTGGAAAACTTGAGATCAGAGTGCAGTGAGGTGGCTCTGTGAGCAAGCACCATACAGTCACGGCCAAAATTGATGTCCTATCCCAAAAAGGAATTTTCATGATGGCTCTCAATAAATGAGTGGTAATAAGCCCACTAATATATCATTAGGTAGCTTTTGGCTAGAAAGTTCTATAATACTCAAAAATACACGTGGTTTGACTGTCTACACTACTGGAAATTACTGCCTCACTGAAATTTAGTGATAGCCTAATAGCTGATATAAATGTGCATCCAAGGCCAAGTTCACGGCAAAGAGACATGTATTTTGCATCACATATGATATCTAAAAACTCCTCTGGCCAAGAATTGGCTGGTAATGGGTGTACCACTCATTTATTGAGAGCCATCATGAAAATTCCTTTTTGGGGTAGGACATCAATTTTGGCCGTGACTGTATATACACACATACAAGCAAGCAAAGACAGACATATCTCATTCTTGAGACTGCATGTTACTCAGGAGCATCACATAAAGGCTGAACAGAGTACACACACTGGATCAAAAGGATGAGCAATGACCATTGCCGAGACTGAGACCGAGACTGGGACATAGCATACTTGACAGCAGATACGAGGAACAGGGTACTTGAGGGCAAGAGAGTTGTGAGAGTGAATTGAGGACATAGGAGTTGAGTCCCATTGAAGCCTTAACGTGTCCCACAGGCTTGATGTGCCTTGCACAGGCTTGGCTTGATGTGTCTTGTACTAGTCTCTGTGACAGAACCGATATATGGATGACAGGTAAGCCAAGTATCCATATATGGTCTGTTAGCAATCACGCCCCTGTTGTTGGCCGACCCATCAAATTCCTTCTCATGTTTTGCCTCTGCCTCAACACACCAATAAATCTGAGAATATTTGAGCATGCAGATCTACTTCCGATTCAGAGGCCCCTCCCTTAAAGCTAAAAAATTCCTTCATTCATTGTCGCAACATGAGCTGAGTTTTCTGAAGCATTTTACATAAGCAGCTTTTTGGCCTGATCCTGTGGGAACTGACTGGCTGAATCGAGAGATTCTTGCAGGATAAAATGTTTGAATGTGCTCCAGGAGTCTTTACAAATATTTCCGGATTTTCGACGAGGCCCATCACTGCAATACGGGCGAACTGGCCATCGGCTGGCACAGCCACCATATTGCGTAATCGGCCAACAACACGATCATGTTTACTACCAGACTATGTCTTGTACGGGCTTGTATGTAGGGCTTGAAGGCAGGGTGAATGTGGGGTAGGCGGCGTCCAGCGTGGATTTGGAGATGATAGGATGCCGTGAGGGAGCCGATGGCAGGCAAATGGTGGGCGATGGTGGGGGAGAGAGAGAGAAAGGCGTGGGACATCAACCAACAGTCACATTACCCAATCATCAAATCACGCCATTTGATGCGCGGAGTTTGAATAACTGATTGAGATTAACCGTTCTTTAAGATTTTGTTCATTCGGCAGTGCAATTGCCCCATTAGCTTTATCCCCATTGTTTTTTGCTCTGCTCTCGTCCTGCAGGTCTTGTGCTCTTGCCCCATTTGCGTACCAGATACATTCCATAGCATTCAATTGAAATTCCTCAGCTGACCACAATCCGGCACACTCGCAGCAGAGTTCTCACTGCGCCGCGGCTACTATTTGTGACTGCCATCCTGGCCGGACTAGGAACCTGGCCACTTGCCAATTATAAGGTTAAATACTTGGTCATATGGCCCTTTTGTGCTTGGGGGGTGGAATACAACCTATGCCGCCCGTCCTTGTCAATTTTCAGCCCAAAGTGATGACTTAATGTTAAGCGGTGTCACGGATGATGTCGGGCCGCAGGGTGAGAACATCAACTTCTTATCCCCGAACCAATACTTTACTCGTTGCTCCGCTAATTCTTTATCAATTCGTGACTTCGGGGGCTCGTTCTTCTCCCCTAACTGCTGGCTTCCATCAGAGCCTACAAAGAGCTCTATATCTCCCCTCTTTCATTGATGAACTCACGAAAATGATTGCCATCCAAACATGACATCTGCAACTGGACAACCTCCATATCAAACGACCCTTTAGCCGTGCGAGTTCAGCAATTGTCAGGGTTCATCTTCACATGTAAGCCTTCGATTTCAAACATATCCCACAATTTTACCTGCCTGATACCTCTCCCAGGCTGCGCCGGACACCATTTCAGCCTAATATTTGTCATATCAAAGTCCAAACGTCGGGTTCTCAGGAGAATGACACAGGTGTGGATTTTGAGGTTCAGATGTGTTCATTTACTTCTTATGAACATGCCTGAAACTTATTTCGGCCAACCAAGTCCTCTGACTGGTACGCTAGCTTTGTTTCTCTGGGAAGGCCGATCTCTGGGCATATACCCCACATTAGAAGCACTGTGTCCCGCCGTTTTTATCAGTCATTTCTATAGTGGTTATGTATGAAAAGGATGATTGATGGCCCTTAAACCTTATTATACACTGCAAGACTGCTGCCACAGTCAGAAACTCCAGTTTGCACGGGTGGCCAGGTAGCCAGTTGATTCCCCTTTTGGGAAGTCCGCCAGAAATAAATTCACTGAGCGACGAATACATGTCCAAAATGGCGCCAACTAGGCTCGAATTGTTCCTAGGATGCGCGCCTACACCATGAGCCCCATAAACCCTGAGAGGAGTGCTTGTGATGGCCGCCAACAGGCCAAAACATCTAAGGTGGCCAGGATCCCCCTCCCAGATAGTATTTCTCACTGTGCCCCAAAATTATTCAATTTTTCTCACTGCAGCCGCATGACCGCTGCGTCAATAAAAGAGGAGCCTCCTCGCCCCTTTCCTGTTACACCAGGGGCAAAGACCAACACATATGGTTTTCATATGCATCGGTCTTTGCCCCTCGTCTTACTGCTTTTATTTGCTCCCACTTTGATTCTACGCTCGCCTCTGTCGCAAGCTTCGGGCCTTCTGGACTGTTGAATATTCTGTCAATTAATCATCTTCAAGTTGCTCTTTTCTACCTGGCTTCAACCATCTATGCATTGGGTCAACCGTAGATTGTGGTTTGGATCGTTTCAAGGCGAATACCTGTTTCCTCAACACTTCAGTACTGTAAACGTCCTATCAACATTTGTTTCCAAAGCAAATTCCATCTGGCCGATCCTATTTCTTCTTTGTACCGCTGGACTGCCAACTCGAGACTGCTCCAATCCATCTCCAGAACCCTCTGCTCTGCTCTCGTTTGTGCTCATCGCTAAAGCAATACACTTGCCTGTATCTTTCTCTGGATCCTTGAAAGGTTTTTCATTTCTCAACTGCCTACTTCTCGGGGGAACGTCTGAACCGCCCGCATGGAGGTTTCTGTGTTTACCGCTCGGAATTCGTTCCCTCTCATTTTTAGTTCCCCGCCCTCGTCGAATTTAACTCGCTGCATCTCTTCCGCAGTCAATCGATCAAAAATATTCGTTCTATATCACCCTCCATCCCCTCTCTCTGGCGGCGAACCATACGCCTCGCCAGTGGTATACCTCGTATATTAAGCAGATGCCTCGAATCAGATTGGTCCTGTTTGCACCCCCGAAATTTCCCCATTCATGTACCAGCTGACCAGAAATTAGCTTAGACGCCCAGGCGCTTGGTTAATTCTAGATCCCCGATCAGCCCTCAACCTCCGCTCAAAAGGGTCCTTTCTGTCGGATCGCTTCTTGCATTCTACCCCCATCATCTCTGCCATTCTCGGCGACGAAGGAGGACCTCCGTTCTTCGCTACCTATTCACAACCCATGGGATGCAACATATGTTCTGTCCACCAAGCGTCACCGCAGTTACGAGGCTCTGGCCGTCGCAATTCTGCGGACCTCAAGCCCATGATACAACCTCACGCTTTTCTTGCTCTCGGATTCTCAAAGCCTTGATCAAGTCCTCCGGCAACGCCATTCCACAACGGATGATCGACGCTCAAGACCCACTCAAAAGGAATACATATGTCGGATTTCTTTGTTTCCTTTCCCCATCTTCTTTCCGCCGCCATGCAGCTCTTTTGCTTGGACTCTGTGGTATGCCCTCAAATATTTCACACCTTAAGCGTTGCTCCAAGATTTGGTGACGATGCTAAGAGCCCCTTCGATCAAGAGCAAGCTGGACGATGCAATCTACTTGACCTCACCCCAAAATCTCCGCCTTCTGAGTCCTACATCGCCAGTGTCTGCTCCTCGATTTTCTCGTGCGCTATGCGATACATATTCAAGGTCAACCAATGTACCAAGCCTTGCTGCAGTTACGCCCTGGATCACCAAAATTTTGCAAGACCTCAAACGCGCCACCTGCCTCACCTCCTGGGCCACAAACCTCCGCAACGCCTAAAAGCATCGCGCTTGAACCCCACTCAATTCTGTACCATCCAACACGTCCGAACCGCCGAAACGTTCATGTCCCAGAGGCTTTGAAGAACCCACAAAAACTTACGCATCGCCTGCGAACCGCAATCGAGACTGTTTGAAGTCCGTGACCAGCTTGCTCAAGACCTCAAACTCGATATCTGTTCTGCTATCCAGCCCCAACGCCACCCCGCTGTGCCAGTCAACTCAAGCTTTGAATATGTTCAATCAGATCTGGCACGTAGGACGCACTCCGTCGCGATATGGTGAGTAACTCCTACTCTCGGTTCTCATACTGGTCGCAAACGTCACCATTTTGCGTCAGGAATCGGCCGTCGATCATTGATACCTTTTCTGTGGTCGCTGGAAACCCTCGGGAGAAGGGAAAGGGTGAGCCTTTCATTGAATTTCAAGTAACCCATTTCGTTTCTGTGTACATCATGCAGTGATTCCGGTCATGGTTCGTGGATTCGGCTATAGCGCTCGCCGTCGAATTCACACGGAGACAGGCACCAGATTCTCGGATTCCACTTCAGGCGGCCACCAACTGTATGTTCTCACTCGGTGCATGTATTGTCGGTCAGTCCTTTACATACTTAACCCAGAATTTGTGCTGATGCTCACGTTCCAGGACTGTCCAGACAAGGTGCATGATCGTCGGGGTTTGATTCATGTTTAGACCAAGGGACTACCCGTCTCCTACCTTTCTTGGCACGGTACGAAGTTGTCAGCGAAGGGTTCGGATAAACTCACCCTCACATATTTTGATATTCATGACTTCGTAGGCTTATCCATCCCGAGTTAGTAATACCCCCGAACTCATATTCCTACTTCCATGGTCGACATTGCGATCCCATATTTCGCGGTTCGGCGAATTGATGGTATGTTAACCACCTATTGCCACTGCTGCTTACTTTCTTGAATACAACCCACACGTATGACGCGCGCAAACCCCGAGACAACGCTACGATGCTCATGCTGGCGATCCCCGACACGATCTATCGAAATCTTGCGATCGGTGCTACTTGCCTACACCGCATTTTCTTCTGTGCACGACCTGATGACTTAACTCTACCTTACCTTTTCACATAACTAACGTCCCTCATAGTCCATTCTTTCTCTTCCGTTCTCCGGTGCTAACTGTGTCACAAGGCTCATGTATGGACACCCCACAAACCTCAATGCGACGTACCGGCGTACCGGGGCTGGGCTTTCCCCCATTTGCGACATACGTATGCGCTCTATTATTTATCTCCCACTGTCTATCTAACTCAATTTGACTGTCCCAGATTTGTTCTCGCCCGATATCGGCGGTCGGGCATCTTGGCCATTATTTGGCCCATACTCTCATTCCTATAGTACCTTGCATATACAAGGTACCCAATGTTTAACTACCATAGTATTGGCCCGTTCGTTTGCTCTCAATCAGCATTTTCGTTGCGAATGTGAAGTTAAATGCTGAGATAGAAAGTACCACTCCAAGCAACAGAGTAGCTCTGCTATGCAAGCTGCCGGAGCGAAGCGAAGGCATGTCTTGTTATAATTTAAAAATATAGTATGCAACTCGATTGATTGCAATTCCCCTTGATTGTGCGAATTGCCGGAGCGAGGCGGCGGCGGATCTTGTTTCAGTGAACCGTTCAACTCCTGCTTTAGGTTGCTTCAAGGTTGAGTTGTCCTGTGCTGCAATGTTGGTTATCAAGTGATTCATAACCTAACCAAGGAAGTTGAATTTGACGCCCGGATTGTGAATCTGACATGATCAACGTCGAATCGGCGTGCCCGGTCGTTTCGGGCAGGAATTAGGCAGGAAACCTTCAATGGCATCAGAGCATGTTTAAGATACACATTCTGCGGTGGTAAGGTCGTCTTCAAATGTTCCAGAAAAATACTGATAAGGACTTCAAGCCATAAAAGAGATTCAAGCACCAAAAGCCCACCCAGATGTGAACAGCAGTCCGACATCAGGCCAAGACTTCAAAACAAGACCAGAAAGTACTTGAAAAATATATCTCTGAGATGTCGCTCAGATATAAGGCAAGATACATCTGACTGACTAACATTTTATATCAATGTGAAGTATCTAGAACAGATGGGACTGATCTCACGTCCACACATCAAACTGATTTCGCCCTGGCGTAGTGGTGTAGCTACCGAGACCTGCAAACAGTGAAATAACTCTGGAAGGAATTTGTCACCCATGATGTGATAAACCTTGTCTGGTTACTCGGCTGCTCTTGTACAATAAGCATTGGTGAGAAGGAACTTTCAGGCAGATTTCAACGGGGAAGGGATAATGGGATGCGTTCGATGGCTGCATGCTGAACGCCTGGCGCTGAAAACAGTCATGCCGCGTAGAGAAATTCTCAGGCTGGCCGCGAATTCGCCAAAGACCAGAACAGTGTCCCGAAACCGAACAGCTTTTCCATCAGGAGAGTATTGCTTTACATGGTACAGTGTACACTTCACACCTGAACGTTCATAAACTTTCTGGTGGGTGCGTTTCGTCCCACGTATAACCCAGGATTCATCACACATTACTCTCCGGGCGGTCACTGTATGCGGGCGGTTCAGTCATCGCATCCTCGCTTTCCTCTACCCGCACCACTGGTTCCGTACGCCGCTGCCCCTTGCGCGGCTGCCTCTGATTCATGCGTACCATGGGCGGCTGGGACTTCCCAGTTACTGTTGATCCAGACGGCTCGTCATCCCGGTATACAGTGAAAGGTGTGACACTGCGACTCGGTAGATCTGGAAGTCGTTAAAATTATCAGCATCCACAGTCGTGCGAGCAATAATAATTCGAACGCACCAGAACGCGTCCAAGCGGTTGTTCCCGTCGATCCAGCGACTTGGCTCACCGAGCGTGATCCGCTTGGTTGGTCTGGGCTCACCTTTCTCCGCCTTCGCCGGCGCAATAGGAACACAGTCAAGGCCGCAATGCACAGGCAAGCCACAATTGCGATGCAGATACCGGCAATGGCTCCCGTGCTCATCCCATGAACAGTGGGCGCCCCGGATCCGCTGGCCGTAGGTGATAGAGGCTGCGTGAAAGTCGGAGATATGGCAATTGAGCTGGTCAAACTCGGCGGCGGCGCGACGTTCGCTTTACGCGGAAAGAACGCCGTTGGTGATTGCACCGTGATGAAATCGAGGAAGAAAGCACCAGGGATGAGGGGCGTGATGACGAGTGAGTGGGTCTCCACTGAATTGAACGTCTGTCCAATGAATTCGAAGTTGGATTGAGCGTTGGCATATGAGGAGCCAATCGTTGGCATCTGCACGTCCACCCACGGCCCACCATCGAGGGAGTACGCCGCAACCGGACTCGGGAATTCTTTCACCAGCACTCCGCGAACCTCGAAACCACTGCCTTTCAGAAAAAAGTTATTCCCAATGGGATGTATCGTAGATGAGGAGGCGACTCACCTGTGAAATTCAACGCCACAGTCGCGCCGAGGTCCACGGCTCCCTCCACGCTGTTGTTCAGGGATATCGCGGTCTCAAAGAGCCCGGACCTCAGACCCGTTATGCCCGTGCTCCACCCTTGAGAGTAAGCTAACTGTGGGCTTGTGTCAAGTACCAGCAGCTGGGCAGAACTTGAAGGATCGAGCGTAGCATTCTGCGAGGCCTCGTAGATCAAATAGTCTAAAAGCACGTCTGTCGAGTTTATTTGGCTGATTGTGATTCCGAGGATGTGCCGTCCGTCCTCTAAGGCCTGTGATGCAAAAAACCTTCGGTGGAAATGCTCGTTCTGATGATCGCTTGGAATTATCGTCGACGTTTGGAAGACACCGTCGATTGAGAAATCGAAGGTCGTGTTTGGTTTGTTGGAATTGCGGCCGATGAGACCGAAGACGGAAATCGATGTCCCTGGGCCACCAACATCATCAATGACATTCCGACCTGAACGGAGTGCTAACTCTCACCATCGAACTGGTAAGTTGCCGTCGATCCTAGCCCGCCGGGGGCCGTCATTGTCCCCGCGAATTGAAACTGATTTTCAGCTGCTCGTACCGTGAGATGGAGCAGTGCGGTAGGAGATAGCATCAACGCACCTGGGCTGGGACCCCATCCTGTGCTATAACGGATGTTAGGATCCTGATCGTCCACAATGACGAATACCCCAGACATGAGTAGAGAGTGAGTGAGGGAGGGAGAGGGGAAAACGTGGGCAAGTTGGGGGCAGTAGCTAAAACGGAGGTTAAATTTACCGTGGAGCGCTGTGAGGCTGAATGATGATCGGGAAGCCATCGAGGAAGTGATCTTCGGAAGCTGAAAGACTGACCACACATGGGAGCCGAAACAAATTCAGGCGGTAGGCACGTTTCCGCCGGGGACGTGCTGCATGACCTGGCGTAAGCGGTAATATGTATTACTGACCGACAACGAGAGTCTGGTATCGTTTCCACTGGTGAACGGTTAATCACTGTCATGATCCATCACAAACAAGTATTATTACTTGCCAAGGACAACAACGATAAGTCACGTAGTGTCGAACATTGAAATATTATATTCAAAGATCAAGATGCTCAGCCGCTGGCAGTGTCATGGGAGCTCCCTTGTTCGCCAGGAGCCAGCGGAGAGGGAAACATTCCGACATAAAATGAAAATTAAAAAAAAGTAGCAATGAGAGCAAAAATTACCCCAATTATCGAGCAATGGAAGGAGGACTTGGAAACAAAGCGCAAAGGAAAGTTACAGTTTGTAGGGGGTCCAGAAGAGATCGGCACGGTACGGTCCGTATAAATACGGCCCGTAAAAATGTGGTTTCAAGGGCTTTACGGGACGGTTACGATACGCTTTCGGAAGCCGTACCAAGCCGTATGCGGGGGTGTTGAGAACGGCGTCAGCAGAAGGTCGGCGAGATCCCGAATGATGGACTGTACTTTTTACACCTTTCTGTGTGTGTGTTCAACCTCCATTACGCTCCTATCGGCCTGGGTGGCGAGACGAAGCAAAAACCGCAAACTCACCAGGCTTCTCTGCAACCACCTTTGGTCTCCGGCATTGACCCGTGGGGCCACACCTTGTAAGCAGCAGACCGTCAATCATCGAAATCCTGCCTGTTTTGTGTAGGTACGCTCAACTTGGGACACCGTGTGGGCGGAGAACAGAGACGGCGGCCCGTGGGGGGCGGGCGGTAAACGGGCGCAGCGAGCTGCCGTGGGTGGCATGGAGAGAGACAGTTGGTGAGGGGAAGAGAAGGAGCCCATCGGGAGGCGACGCTGACAGGGCGAGGACAGCGGTGGCACGTACTGCGAGCGCGTAGGGTACATAGGGCGAGCGTGCGGGGCGCCATGCGTGAGCAGCGAGTGTGTGGCAAACCGATACGGAGGCGCGTACGGCGAGCGTATGGGGCGTCACGCGTGGGGGGCAGCAGGCGTACGGCGGGGGTACGCGATCGTGGCAGCAGGCATGCGGTCCGCGGCCCGGCGGGCACAAGAGTCGACGTCACCGGACGCGCGGGACACGGCGAGCGCGGCGGGCAAGGCGTCGCGCGGTGGCAGTGCGGGCACGAGGCGTCTTCAAAGTGGGTTTAGAATGGGCGGAAGTGCGGTGGAGAGGGTACGCACCTGGGAAAAGGGGTCGATGGCCGCGCTACAAGTTGACTGGGGACCAGCATCGGCCGATCGGAAAGCGGCATGTTTGACCGTGTTTATGCACCGTTACAAGTGTTTCCATGTTCCTTCGTGTTCTGGCTTCCACACCCACTCTATTGACTCGGTTTCGCGGTATAAAATCTTCATTTTGTTCATATATGTCCAGCCCCACAGTAAAAATTGCAATTACAACGAAAATAAATAAATTAGCTGTCCACGTCTTCCCAATCACGGTCATCTTCTTGAGAAAGTTGTTCATTGAGCTCGGAAATGAGATTTTTCTGCTCCGTGATCAGCTGATCCTTCTCGATGGATCATCCGGAGGAGTGTTTTCGGCTTCGTTCCTGGATGCAAGATCATGATGTTTTTGGGCATTATCGATAGACATCTGCTTTGTGGTTGGCCGAGGCATGGGAAAGCGAAGATCTAGCCAGTATAACAATGCATGAAAGTGTTGTGGACGAAAGCAGTATCACAGTCGGGCTGGAAGGTTGCTGGAAGGTCTAAACATTGAATGTCACACTTGTCACTGAAGTGACCGTACGCATTTGATACGCCCACACAAAACGCCTAAGGCTTCTTCAAATCACTGTAGATTGTCTGACTCCCGCAGTGAAAGCAGTAGGGTTTTAATCATCCTACCCCGCTATCAGGCCGGATTTTTTTTGTTCTGGCCTTTGGGCTTCGGAAATATGCGAACTTCCGGCAAGTTCTGTCTCATTTTGGCTATCAGTTCAAAATAAAAAATCTGGCCTGACTACGGTACTCTATAGTTAATTTAGTGATAACTTTCTCTCCGGTGCTAAGGGATTAAAGCAGCGGGTAAAAAGCCTTAACCTATTCAAAAAGGGAACCGACCGCTCCAGCGAGCCAAACAGCGCCGCTTTCCGATCGGCCGATGCTGGTCCCCAAACTAGTAGTTACTACAAGCGCGTTCGAGGCTTCGGGGATCTCGGATGGGGCGGTGACCAATAGCGATGGTCAACGAGCGGGCGGCGCGTTCCGGGCTTAAGGTTATTAGAACCCTTCAAAAGCCTCTTGGCTGCTTACCACGTTCGAAGTTGGAGGCCGCGCGATGTGGAAGGAAGGAAGTCCTCCAGCACAGCCGCTGATCAGACGGAGGGCCGGCTCACGCCGATCAGCAATGCCGTTCAGTGCGGATCAGCTTACGTGATTTACAACTCGGGCCGCCGGGCACCCAACTTTGAGTGGTGAGCGATAGCACTGCACGCAAAATTCAACGGTGAAATTATTTTGATGTAAGCTGATGTTATACGCCGACGTTTTCCCAGATAAGTTAACGTTTTGAATACTTACGAGTAGAAAGCCTTGAAAAAACGGCCTTCAATTCCTGGGAATTATATACAGCGCCCAAGCACTCGTGGATATTTCACTATGACCTGTTCACCCACCGCCCACATTAGGCCAGCTCCGAATTTTAATCATTGGGAGCAGTAGAGAATCCTCGGACAATAACATGCTGTTTGGGCAGAGACGAAAGGCCGGCTCCAAAGAAGTGCCGCAATTACAATGGCGAAGAAGGGATCAAAATTCGTTCCGCTCGTCATTTAAGTAAAGCGGAGCGCAAGTTGTGAGGATGCTTGGTTTCATCTGCGGGGAATGGAAAGCGGGAAACCAACGGCATTGGCCCAGCCAATTGAGTAGGGAGCAAGATATGAACGAGAAGCCTTCCGTTCGAGCTGTGGTCAGGATTTGACAAGCTTAGCTGGGTGGGCCAAAGGTTGTACGGCGAGCTGATTTCTGGAACAACTGGTTGATTGCACATGCTTCAGAATTGTACGCGCTCTTTCAACTCAAGTATTTACCAAACAAAGTTGAACAAAGAAAGTTACATTGCATCAGCACAGTATCCGTACGTACGTATTTGCATCGGCGCATCCCCAGCTCCCGTGCCTCAATTCTCGCTCACGCGCAAAGGTTTGAAGTGCGATTACTTTAATCACATAGCACCGTACTGAAGGCTGAAGTAAGCCCGAGCGGCCCAGACCAAACGCGGCACTCACCGGGGGGTGACTGGGTCCTTGCACTTCTCACCCTTGTCTGGCTCAAAGCAGAAATTCTGCGCGCTCTGATCAGGAAAAGTACTGACAAGGCCACGGATGAGCTCACGAATTTGGCATAGCAGCAGCACCCGTCGTGCACCCCACAGGTGGTTTGGTCGGTACAATATCCCGTGCATTTTTCCTTTTTCTATTGCTCCTTAACGAGTAAATAAGGCCGTTGCGAGTGGGCAAGGATACATAACAGACCAGAGGATTCCTGGCAATGCGGGATTGATCAGGCTGGCCCAGGGTAGGTGCGACGGCGAAAGTGAGGGCAAGGACGGTTGCAAGGGAGACTAGGGCCCTGAGGCGCATATCTGGAGGAGAGTTGCGTGGGCGAAACGTCTGAGATGCGGGGAAGGAGGAGTCTTATGCATTGCCGTGGGCCGCGAAGCGCGGGAAGAAGCATCCGCGGCATTTCGTAGTATGAGTTCAGTCTATCTTCCTCCTGGAGGGCTCTATTATTCTTTGTGAAAGCCGGCGTGTAATCGGGCACGGGTTGCCACACCAGGCGACGGCGAAAGGCCGACTCCACGGGAGTGCCGTCAATTACGATGTTGATGAAGAATTGAAGCTGTCGGAAGTCACTCGTTTGAGCTTCCAAAGCGAGTGTAATTTAATACCGGATTCGCTTTGCGGGGAGAAAGAAGAAACGGGAACCCCCGCAGGTCGTTGGCCATGGGAATACCGAGAGAGAGCGTGAATAGAATCGGAGAAAGGTGAGACCGGATCCCAAGAGCTTGATAAGGCGTTTACGAGTGCGGGCAAGAAGCGAGCGGTTCAGCCCCGAGGATACACCCCTAGCTCCGTCTTGCGCACACCATACAGATACTCGGCCCTTCCAGGGTCTAACCGTTGACAAGAACTTGATGTGTATAACCCGATGAATGAGAGCGAATTGCAGCTCTTCTTCCCGATAATTCCATGCCACAGGCCGCTCAAAGTCAGGGTTACCACCGTTGCCAAAGCGTCGTAGATGAAAGAAAAGTTCATTGAGATTGAGGCCAAGGCTTGGACCTCTTCCGGACACAAAGAAGTAGTAGTTCCAAATAGTTCGCCCCGAGGACTGGCAGTGGGCGGAGCGCAGAGGTCAATGGCCCAGATACATTGAAAATGGTTGATAAGAATTTCGAGATCCGCGCCTTCTTTGGGATGGTGAGACGCATAGACTCCGTCAGGGTTCTGGCCGTGAATTAGCACTCAGTGGTCATACCCTGATAAAATCGTGGCGTCAATGGTTAATAGCTATAGCGCCCATTAATCGCAAACGGTCACGCCGCACACCTGGAGTGCGGCCTCTTGGTCCATCGTCGCGAGGACATTCAGATACTGTGCGCCTATATCGAGCACATCGTACGTTTGGCCATGCGGAAGGGGCCCCACAACACCAAGAATCTGAATGCGACGAGTGTGAGCTGTTCGGCTCGAATAATTGCATGTACGCACTGCAATCAGCCAATTCTGCCGCACATCTTCCATCACAACCTCCATCGTCGAGTCAAATAGAAGCTGCAACATCACCATACCCCGTCATACCAGAGTCCACTATGCTCTTGTTGAGCTGCAGGTTATTCGATCGCGGTGTGCAACTCCAGGTGGTACATGGAGACTGCAGAAGGCGCAGCCCCATATGCGATCGCATCTTCGTCGGTGGACAATTAGACGGTGAATGAATGCACAGTGTCTCCGAGGAATACCGCAGCAGACGAAGGGAAAAAGCGTTCTGTGGCGGCACCGGGGTCAGTTTCGAGGAGATCGTACGCGTACGCGGCGTCGCGGACATCACGCACCATCTTCGACTTGTTTCCCATCACAAAGAGTTTGTAGGTCTGGATCCATGGATTCTGGGTGGAGTATCATACTTTCAAAGCCTTCCGATTGAATTACAGGCTGTATGGCTGTGATTGACTATCGTGTGTCATTGTGGTAGGCGGAGAGTCGTCGTGTGTACTAATCACCCGTAGATCGGGCCAGAATTTGCAGCATTCTGCACTGGGAGAGATGGGATGTTCCTGCAGCACAATTTCAGCAAGGCCGGATTCAGAACAAGTTTGCGAGTCCAGTGATTTTGTGATGGCAGTTTGATGCTCAGCGTCCTTCCGGTTTGATGAAGAGTGTTAGTCTCCCTAGTCAGACCATAAACACGTGTTTTCTCTTTGACAGGCGGAGATGGGAGAAATTGTTTAGGTTTTGCTCGGCAGTCGGTTTCTGGAAGGCCGGAACTCGAAGACACAACCGGGTTGCTCGTCGCTCAGAGCAACGAGGTGCTGAAATTCCCGCGCAATCAAACGGCAAAAGGGCAGGACGGAGTTACAAGGGGCCGGATTGGGGTGTGACCGATATCGCCATGGCTTATGAGCGCTGGAACGCGTCGGAGCCGAATTCATCGTGGTGGTCGGGAGCAAGAGACATGCCGGCGCTGGCACAAAGCCCGGCAATCATCCACGGCAATCACCGGGGATGATCCACGACACGACTAAAATTGACCAAAACACAAAGAAAACGGGCAAGCCAGGCGGATTGCTCATGGCCACATAATGAGAGTGGCCGATTTTATATGCCGAGTGTTTGCCACCGGGATTTCAAGTAATTACCATAAGAAACTCGTGTTCAACGCGCTTTCGGAGCCCGTCGGCCGAGGGGCTCAATTTACGAGCAACGAGGACACCACGCACAAGCGGCGTGGAGGACCTCCATTCCTTTGTCCTTTTCTCTCTCCATTCCCTACGCCAACTCTAATCGCCACCACCGAAATCATCCTCAGCCACCCCCTCTCTCTCGTCCCCACAATCAATACACCAATGCGCCCTTCCTTGACCCTTCTCGCACTCACCCTCGCCGCCGGTGTCGGAGCCACGTCCCCAATGTCGGGCGGTAACGATACCCCCGCTCTCCCGCATACCCCCGCTACAAACCCCGCTCCGGGATTCTGGCAGCGCTGGTTCGCATTTCCAACTTCGCACACTCCCAACAACCTCTCGCACACGACGCGGCGCGTGAGGACCCACGGCGCGCGCAGGCGCAGCGTGCACCCATGACCGTGACTCTGTCCTTCAAGGAATATTATTTCGGATGAAATGATGAAATATCGATGTGAGTTCTGTGCCTTCGTCGTTTACCCAGCCGAGATTTACTAATGCCTCAGGAATTATACATGTCGCAAACGACCATAGACGACATATTCCTATTTTTTTTGAGCTCTTTTTCGACGTCGGCCTAGACGGCCGGTCACGTACGCAGGGCGGCTGGGTGACTAGGGTTTAATAGCTATAGAAAGATACAGACCTGCTTATAGATACTTCACGTGTGTACTCGTCCAAGCGCTGGACAAATAATTTCGACGTGTTTCCGAGGATCGAAGATCGGAGGCAACTCCATTTTATGCGAGCTCACGACTATTGGGCGGGGGCAAGGACAAACGTCGCATGCGTTGTTTGTTTAAACTTCACAGTTGCACGAAGTGGTCCAAGACTAAGGAGGTTGGCATCAGTTGGGATGAATTTAGCGACACGGAGATCTTCGAGAGTAGTGAATCATGATTCATGAGTGCTCTGGGGAGAAAATCAGAAATGTCAAGACTTAAAAGACGGACCAGGGTAGTAGCTTAGAGCTAGCCTCAACTAGGATAGGCTGTCAGTGGTCTGGGAAGTTGCTCTTGAAAATTTGCGCTATCGGGTTGTGCGCGTCGGGCGTCGCGGTAAGCGAGTTAGTTGTCGCCAAGATGCATGGAAGACAGCAGTCGGTGACCGGCTAAGAGCGGCTATCATGCATTCTCCGCATTTTTTACCGAAGCCGCAATGCCGTGTTCACAGCCGTAATGGCTCCACAGACACGGTCAACACGGCTGACTCCCGTGTCGTGTCCGTGCCGTGTACAAGTGATCGATCAGCCCCACGGACACGGCACTGTGCCCGTATTACGGTGCCGTATTCCGTGGTCCAGGCCAGTCTGTACGGCCTAGACGGGGCTTCGAACTTTTTTTCCAGGGCAGATATCCCACCGTCGAGATCACCAAATGCTTCGCGGTTCGCCGGTATCAAGTTAACTCTCCTGCAGACAATGACAGACATGGAGCCAAGCATGGAGCGTAAGTACGAGCTAATCTGCCAAAATCTATTCTGCTACCATCCCGACTCTGAATATCTTGCTGATGTCTCTGCTATTTCTCCGAGTCGTCAGGTCTAGCCACTCTCTTACCCTCCCAAACAAACTTTTTGACTTGCGTGTTCCGAGTCCTCGCCTGTCAGTGTCAATGGTCCAATCACACATATTGGACGCCGTTGCCAATGCCGACCCAACTATTGCTAAAAAAATGGGATCGGACATCTTCTGTTCAACGTTTCGCAATCCAACCCACAACCACACCGTCTTGACGAGGATCTCCCAGATCTTGCGAATCGACGCGTTTCATCCACTTGGATCAGACGGCCAGACCTGGGTTCTGGATGCTTTATTTATTCAAGCTGCTACTCCGAGTCGCGGACGATCCGTGCATATTCCAGACATCGTTTATTCGAGTTGTATTACAGGCGGATCACAGCAGAATTGCGACCCTTTTTTTTTGCGTTCTTCGTTTTATCGATGTCTGGGAAGATTTAGCTCGCACCTCGCACTCTCCACGTTCCACGGCGGAAGGAGACCCTGGCTTCGCGAGACGAAGAGTGATTACAAACTGGGAAGTAGACAGGGCCGCGGATGGAGCTCGCGCCAACGAAGTCTTCGTTGCAGCCAAATGGAGCTCAGATAGAATGGATTAGGAACACAAATAGGACTCGTGAGGCGTAGTTCTGTACTTGGCACTCGTGTAATATGCGCGGCGCCGTTTCCCATGACCACGCTTTGACAGGATCGATAGGGCCAAAGTAAAGGTATGAATGAATGTAATTAGATAGAAGCAAGGAAATATGCACCACATCCAGGAGCCCCGGCCATCGCGGAGGCAATGAAAGTGCCACCAAGTAACGTCAAACGGGTGCGACAGAGGATATGGATGAGTTTCTGGAAGATGCTCGAGAACGGAAGCGCTTGACAGAGTGGTTTACGGACCGACACGAGGACTCCGAGAAGCAATCGGATGCATGTTCTATTTGTAACTGTGGCGCCGGAAGATTACCTTGGCGAAGCGACAACTTCAAAGAGTCGAGGGGAGGGGGGGAGGGGCATGGATTCGGGCTCCTCGTAGCTCCTCGTACTTTGAACCGGAAGACATGAATACACTCGCTTGATATTGACAAACGTTTTGAATCAGACTCTCGTTACTGTGCATATACCCACCGGTGGTGGAGCCCAGGACGTAGGCGTGACTTCGGCTCCCACGGTACAGCGAGTGCACAGAGAGACCGTTTCGAGGCGAAAAGGAGGTATGGTATGAGACAAAAAGTTATCTGCGCGGGTCTACGCGCAAGTTGTACTCGACCCAGTCGCCTTTTAATCTTCCGGATTGGAGCGAGGCGTTGTAATCGTGTTTGGCGAGATGATTCGTCCTTTGGGTGAGCCCGGAACGACGATCAACCAGAGAGTGACCACAAGTATGTATGTACATAGTCCTTTCTTCATTGACTTATATTGAAAGTACTGGACGCACTAGTAGCCTCTGCATCGACATCAACTGAATTTACTTGGGTTGACCGTTGAAATCATATGTCCACTCAGAAGTCTCCCGTTTTGGGAAAGTGGTTGCATTTTCGACGGCTCGACGTGCATTAATTACAAGTAATGAGACCCAATTTTAGCAACCACTGGTGTGATATGGCGCTCGCCCAGGACTCAATTGCCACATATGTGGCCAGATCTAGATGCACGCACTCATGTTTCTGGGGCTCAGACAGTCAATTGCGGAGGATCTCGCCAGTCACACCGTTATCCTTCATTAATTGATGACCTTTGACAACCCACCTTGATACCTGTTCAATTCGCCGCAAGGAGCTAAAATTGCTTCTAGGGCACGAACACAATATTTTCCGACTTCTCGTCGATTTAAAAAGCGGGTAAATCCGTATAGAAAACAAATAACCTCGATGTTGCAAATGGCTTGTGCAATGGTATCAGATGATCTCGAATCTCGCGGATTTGAGTATTTCCCCGCTTCTGATTACGTCGCTGAGACCATCCACCATCTGATAAACGGTTTGTGTAGGTATAAATATTGGCGGTCGTGTACCAATTCAACACCACCTCACGACTCTCCCCCACCTTCTACTTCACCCCATCCAACACAAAATGTCTCTCCACACCGACCGCGTCCGCGCCATCGGCATCTTCAAGGCCCGCCGCGACTTCACCCCCGAGGAGATCAATGAGAGCGCGCCCAAGGTCATTGAGCACATCCGCAGCCTCGAAATTATCAAGAAGAACATCACCAAGTACGAGGTGGTGCGTATCTGTGCGCGGCTGCGGTGTCGAAGCTCCTTTACTGATCTGTGCTGCGTGTGCATGGACAGGCGTACAAGGTTGAGAAGTTCCCCAAGACCCTCGCCAGCGAACTCGGACTGAAGGAATCCGAGTACACCACTGTGATCATCATCGAGTCGACGTCGCACGAGAAGATCCGTGAGGTACGTTGTGTCCCCCCTCCGACACGGACCCAGCTGATCTGTGTGTCTGTCCGATAGGCGCTCTCCCACCCCGACTACCTCGCTGTGATAAAGGGTGCGCTCGAGAATGCCACCGACCTCGATCACTTCCACTTCTTCTCTGCGGAATTCGTCACACTCATCTAAAGAATTGAACTAAACAAAATACAGTACCTTGTCATTGTTTCGTATCTCTGGAATTCACGATTGTTACGAACTTTTCTGAGACGCGCATGCTCTGTGTTAACGATACCGGTGACCTATTATACTATGTCATTGTTCCACCCGCTTCACTGCCCCGGAAATTGCACAATCCTCTAGCGGCTGTTACCGCCAGCATTTGAAGACTCGCCATGTGTTCTCGTTCAGCCATAACGAATTGAGCTGAAATTAGCTCTCGTGTTCTGGGGGTGAATCAAGTTGGGCTTGACTACTCTTTCGACACTGAAAACATCCATCACAAGTCGAAGCGCCTCAATCTTTGAAAACGTCTCATGGTTGGAGTCAACAATACAATGCTAGGGTCTTTCTATTCTTCTGGCTTGAGCAGTCCGGACGCCACGGTTCAAGTCCCTGTCTCAGATGTCAGGTCGCTCGGCAAAGGTGAAAGTTGTCTCTCTCCTTTCGTTATCCAATGACTGCATTCAATCTCGAGGGTCCTTGGCCCGTAACACTAGCTTTCGTGTTGAGGTCCATGAACCAGGACTCAGTGCCGATTTATTTATTCATGATTCATCCAAGTCCGGAGGAAAGGTAGATGATGGGTAGATTTCATTCCCCTGGAATTTCGGACTTTCGCTGCCGGAATGAGCAGAGAGCGACAGTTAGGCTCCAACTAAGCGCAATTGGAGACAATATATCGAGGACTGTGAGAGAAACAAACAAGTAAGTAAGGAGAACACTTGAAGATCGTGAATTGATGGTGAGGAGCACAGTCGAGAATGAACTGGTCCGAATAATGTTGCGGAATTTGGTGACATTGAAAAATGTCACAACCACAGTCAGGCAGAAATAGCATCTCGCATTCTGTCATTTAGCAACTGGCGGCGGCTTTGGCCCCGAAAAATGAGCCCGCTGGGAGTGCAGACATATAGCATTGATGCTGCCAAGATACAGAAATCTCGGGGACGTTTGAGGACCAAGGGCCGCGGTGATTCATCTGGAAATTTGTTGTTGTTGGACGGAACACCAGGAACTCCAAGTAGCACTGAATGCTTGAATTTGAATCATTTACAATGCGGGGGGAACTATGGGACCAAGACGGAAACCCAAGTGCTAGTAGCTGAAAGATCTTCAGTTCTTGAATGAGGTAGGCTAGGGCTCCGAGAGAGACGATATTAGCGATGGGAGTGCGCAAAAAAACTGGGTGCTGGTTAATAGGAAAGTGAGATGCTGGTCCTTTATATAGTGTTAACAATTCCCATCATGCATACCCCTTGCGACTGACTGAGAAAATTTAATCCGCATTTCAGGATCGAAAAGGGGATTTCAGGGCTGTTCTGTGAAAGCCAAACAGGCACTTGAAATTATTATCAGGGGTCGACACGGTAGACATGATTCCGCTGTCGGTGTGGTGGCTGGAGGATGAAAGGTTAGTGTACACGTGACTCAATACTGCATCAGCAAATCATTGATCCAGTGATCCCGCAAAGGCCATTGCTAATAAACACCATGATCGACTATTAGACTATTAGGACTGGACTCCAGGCAACATACACCTTCACATTCACCGATTTTCCGATACTGGGGTTTTTCATTCAAATCGACAGGGGGTGTGACGCGTGACCCGATTTACCAGTTCGACATTTCGACAGCAGCAGAATTTTCCCGTGACACCTCCAAAATTTCGACAGCTCCATGGAAAATTTACCTTTTTTTGCCACTGGGGGGAGGGGGGGGGGGAGGTGACATGCCTTAGAGGGTTCGGCAAACCCCTCCGTGACGCGTGACCGCAACCAAAATTCGTCCTCGACAGGGGGATGCGTGATGCGTGACTGTCGATTTGAATGAAAAACCCCAGTATTCCATATTTCTTCGGTGTTTCGAAGGCCATGGATTGAGTTTGTGCAGGCATTTACCCTAATAAAACCACTCCCACAGAGTTACAGACTGGAAGCTGGGGTTCATGGGCTGTACGACTGAGAGGTGGTTCCCGGCGAATACATTGGTTCATTGCAGGTTAACATCTGACATTCACTGTCTGTGTCTCGTTCAGGCTTCAATATCGCATTAGTTGCAGCTCGTCTCGAAATCATTATCGTCTGGCAAAACTGTGAGTCTATCATTCTTGCGACAAGCAACTAAGGCTCCAATCATTTAGTTTTCATGTAGTGATCCGGGCAAATTAAACGGAAACAGTTTAAAAACAGTTTTAAATAGTTTACAAACAGTAATTTTTGGGTACACCTGAGGGATGAACTATCAGGTGCCGGCCATGTGTGGTATCTATTATATTGTATTCCCCTGGAATTTCACACTCCTACGGTGAGCACATGGGGATCATACAGTTCACTGGATACTAGTAGGAACAGAGTCCGGTAATGGGTGTTGAAGTTTCAGCCTCGAAGTTCAAGCATCAACAAAATTGCCTGGTTGTATACTACACAAACTGAGAACATTTAGGCTGGATATTTACTTTTTTTTTGCGCCAAGAGCAGACAATCGCGCACCGCGGCGGTGGGTGATTGCACATCAAACTGATGACGCCGAACCATCAATTACCATAACGGGAATGCGCCCCGCCGTTGAGCGCGACAATAGTCAATATACCCATGGTTTTACTTCAAGGGATAAAAATACACCTCAAGAAACATCTTGACACCCAAGATGCACTCTGATCTTCATCTGTCCAACCCCTCGAGGTGGTTCAACTTCGACAACCGTTTAACCATTTAAAAAATGGTTTCCAAACTGTTTGGCCCTCTGGGCGAATTAAATGGAAACGAAAATGGTTAAAACCGTGTACAAACATTTATAAACGGAAATGGTTGGAGCCTTACAAGCGAAGCACTCACCGAAGCGGTCACAAACACCCGTTCTCGTTCAACAGGCACACACCTTAATGATCCGCCCTGGAAAGGAGGCTCGCGACTGCACCAACTATGTGATGATAAGTACTGCACAATTTCATTCAATTCGGCAGCCACGCTGAAACGCTGACTATGGGGCAAGCGGTTGAAATAACCACAACACAAACCTTGTAAATGAATACGCGGTTCGATAATGCAACTACAACAACTCAAACACTATAGTCCTCGTGCAAGTTCGGGGTTCCAATCCAGTATAGATTGTGGCAATTTGAACTTTAGTTCTCTTTGATAAGCAAGACTTTACAGGTCTACAAGTCGTATAGATAAAACTTGCTCGAATCCGTTCTAGGCGCAATCGCGATAGACAGACGAGATTTTATGTTCAACGGTTTTGTATGATGTGGGTCTAGGTTTGGAGATGATACTCCGATGCGTAAAGCAAGTGATTCTTATGAATTCCGATTCCAAATAGTATCCGCGATTGCTAATCCTTGCGAGATTACAACCAATTGTCAAGTCTGATCCGTTTCCTTATATTCCACGCGTCCGTTCCGTTAATCCAATATGTCCACGCGTCGTTTATAAAGATCCAAATCCAACACAGATAATATTCAAACAGGGAAAACAAACGAAACTTGGTATAGCTTCTGGGTGTCTCCGAATGAATGACTACTCTACCGGTTAAGCGTGAAGTCTAGTAACTTCGCGTCCAACAGGTGGGGTGAGATTCACTGGCGTTCCTCCCATAACCATCCACTTAAATACGTTACAGGATTCTAAATATAAACGAGACAGATACAAACATGCAATAGGGTTCAGGGTATATGACTAGTGGTATGGCAGCTAGCCGATGAACTCCTGTCAGATATCAAGCGATTAGTAAATTTGAGAGAGATTTATAAGGAACATCAACGAGCCGAGCTTAGCGATGAGTCAAGATCTACATCGCTTAGAACGATCGTGATGGGATATTGTTGATATGTCAACTTTTAGCCGACCTCCTCGTCAGCACTCCGTTACCCTCCTTGGTAACCACCCACTCAAATGGTTCCGCCTTGAACCACTTAAGTGATTTGTCTGAAAATCGTGATAGCCGCCGCTTCCCAGTACCCGAGTACACTTTTCTTAGTCAATTGGTAGATCGACCAAGTCCAGTCCTCTCTTGGCAGTTCTGGAGACGTCAGATGATGCCCAACAATGATCCCTCTGGTTCAGAAGGATGTCCTCTCGTAATACGCCCTTAGTCAGGGATGTGCAGTAGCCCCAATCCGTTTCCAGGATGGTAAGGCACTTTCCGCGATTGCTCCATTAGCGGCTTCTCACTTCAACCCTTTACCAGGATCGTTGTCCAGCGCCTTTCTAATGGTTCGAGACACATTATATCCCTTTTAGCTAACTGCCCAGGCCAGCAATAGCCCTTGTGAGATGACGTCGTAATGTAATGAAGTACATTATAGTATGTTGCAACTCGAGCAGATTTGAATAAATGCCCGGGTGCCCCAATACCAGGTCTGTCAACGCGGCACGCACCCCCTGTGCCGCGATGAATTTTGGTCTCAGTCACACATCACGGCGCCCAGTGCCGAATGTAAAATGCGTGATATCAGGGTCAAATCTCCCTTGGAGATGCAACAAAGGCAGAATTTTCGAAAAATTTCGTCTTGAATGCCGAATTTTTGGAGGTGTCATGCCAAACTTCGTGCCGAATCGGTATTTTGGGTCACGGGTCACAACCCGTGCCGAATTGAATGAAATTGCGCAGTATTCTGTCAGTGAAAGGGCTTGCAAACCTATCCCGCTGGCGGGTGATCTCCGAGTTGAATGTGGTGACCCGCCCCAGGTACGGCGAATAATATACGCAGCCTATCGACCGTGAGTCAGTCCGCACCTTTACCTTTGCCGCCTAGCTTACAATTTCCATAGTCTCTGTGACAGAACCAATATATGGATGACAGGTAAGCCAAGTATCCATATATGGTCTGTTAGCAATCACGCCCCTGTTGTTGGCCGACCCATCAAATTCCTTCTCATGTTTTGCCTCCGCCTCGACGCACCCATAAATCTGAGAATATTTGAGCATGCAGATCTACTTCCAATTCAGAGACCCCTCTCTTAAAGCTAAAAATTTCCTTCATTCGTTGTCGCGATATGAGCTGAGTTTTCTGAAGCATTTTACATGGGCAACTTTTTGGCCTGATCCTGTTCTGGAGAACTGACTAGCTGAATCGAGAGATTATTGCGGGATAAAACATTTGCATGTGCTCCGGGAGTCTTTCCAAATATTTCCGGATTTTTGACGAGGCCCATCGCTGCAATACGGGCGAACTGGCGGTCGGCTGGCACAGCCACCATATTGCGTAATCAGCGGGTCGGCCAACAACACAATCGTGTTTACTACAAGACTACAATTTCCGTGGCACGCAACATTGTAGGCCTTGTTGTTTTACCACCCCCGGTGTCGCACTGGAGCAGCTCAGCTATCACAATCTGTCAGCCGTCGATCTCAGGAACAAAACAACGGGAACTCACAGGCAGACGTTCGAACTGCTGGCCCAAGCACTGGACCAGATGTTGGGCTGAACCAGTGCCTGGCAGTCGGAGAGAGTCGCTGGTAAGTTAGTGTTAACTGCTGCGCTGTATTGCGGTAACTAGATGAATGTACCGTCGGCGGTGGTTCCGCGGTGAACACAGGTCAGTCTATCGCTATCGTGGACAGTCAGGTTAGAGGATAAAGCAATCGCTGGTGTCGCCAGGACGAGCGAGAGAGCCACTGTGGCAATAAAAAGCACTCTGTTGGTGTTGGTGTCGTTCTTGTTGTTGAATGGGTGGATTCGAGGAAGTTTGTGTGGTTAGAACTTTGCGTACACCAACCTTTATACCTCAGCTGATTCCGCATGTCACCTTCCAGATAGGATTAATTGGTTCAAGTCGAAGGCAATTCTCGTAAAATGGCCCTACCCCGCACACTCTGTAATAATTGCCGCCAAACGATCCGGTGTTGATAGAGGTCAATTGCTTCCAAACCGTCGGGAAGGCATCGAACGAATTTATCACCCAGCTATTGTTCACATCTGGAGGTCCTTGGCAACGCGCTTCTACTCTCTTGACCTGCATGTTGGGCTGCTCGGGCAACCTCTCCAGCCACGCGCATAGGGTTTTCAAGCCTCGGCTGCCGAATCATAGCTTCAACTTCTCCGGTCCCGATATCCGTCGCTGGACGGAAACTCGCATGTCACTTAGGCGGTGCCCTCCGCCGAGCCCAATCATTTCTCTTCGTCACGAGCGGTCTTGCAATACTCGATTGGCATCGTTTCGAACTTCAACCCGTGTTCGTCACGGCACATCTTGCAGCTCCAGGTTTTTTTAAGTTTGGTTCGATGATTGCCCAAGCTGCCTGGTGACTAATGCTCAGGCGGCTTCACCACAGGTGAAGGTGATTCAAAGCAAAGAGCTTAAGAGGTGCCATGGCCACAATTCAGGAGCAATCGATCAGAAAAGGGCAGCGATGAGTTCCAAGCGACCAGACTAGAATGTGAGATTGATGGGCGGCGTCGAAATGTCAGGACCAATCCGTTGTTGTGGTTAGGAGCAAGGGTCGCGTCAAGCGCGGCAATCACTCACCGCGATCACCGATGATTTCACAACCAGAACTCACTGTGTTCAGACCCTCCCTGCACAGAGGCTTGGTTCAGGTACCTATGCAGACCTCTACAGATCGCTCTGTGTAGGTGGCTGGACAGGCTCTGTGTAGCTCTGTATAGCTCTGGGCAGGTCAGTGTATGTCAGTGCATGTCAGCGTAGGTCAGTGTAGGTCGTGGTAGGTCTGTGTAGTCATCTCCACAGGATTAAGATACTGTAACAACAACCGCTGCGGATGTTGAGCTGGCAAGAGAAAATCTCGTCTGTGCAGCTCTGCCGATGTACCTACCCTCACTACATTGACATATACAGACTCTGCGTAGTTGTCTATGCTTCGGCTACACCCAGCTACCCGGACACTGTGTGTAGTCGTCTAAATGGGATCTGTGTGGCCGACTAAACATATCTACGCATATCTAAACTCAACTACCCAAACTGTGTTTAGGCCACCCTTGAACGTAGTGACTTGACCAGAATGACCAAAACGCGCAAAGCAGGGGGAGATTTGTCTAGGGCCATATGATGAGACCATAGCCACCGAAAACAAGCTTTGCATTGTACTGAGCCGCCGAAATTGAAAATATTATGCCTGGCACCAAGAACCTTCGGCGGAAGAGTTGCACAACCAGGCAACGAGGACCCCATGCACGAGCGGCGTGGAGGACCTTTGTCCCTTTGTCGTTGCTTTTCTTCATCACAACACCCACCATAATATCCATCTCTGCCACCCCAAACTCATCCCCAGCCGCTCACTCCCTCACTCTCTCGTCCCCACAACCAACTTCACGATGCGCCCTTCGTTGACTCTTCTTGCACTCCGATGTCGGAGGCACATCTGCAATGCCCAGTGGACACGGTACCCTCCCTCCCCTACATATCCAGGTCACGAACCTCACTCCGGGATTCTGGCAGCGTTAGTTCGCATTCCCAACTTCGCACACTCCCAACATCTCGCACGCTGTGCCGCACGTGGGGACCCATGGTCTGTGCAGGCGCACTGTACACCCATGACAGTGGTTGGTTCCTTTGTACCTTAGATGAAATCAAGAATATATTAATGCCAGTTCTACACTTCGGTCTTTTGCCCAGCTGAGAATCAATGGCGCCCAGGAATGATAGACGTCGGGAATGACCATAGACGAATGCTACGAATTTATGTGGGTTTCTTTGGATGTTGACCTTGACGACTGGCCACGTACGTAGTGCGGCTGGGTGGCGAATCTTTTTCTAGAAGGGTAAAGAAATTAGTATCGAATCTCGAAAACAGAAGAAAAAAGAAGCAGCTGTCGATATGTTTATACTGAGCGGGTGAACATACTTCATATGAACCACGATCTTGTGGTGGGCGTTCTAGTCCCTGCGAAGGAACTAGTCAAGGGAAAAAATCAATCACGTACATTGACCTCAACGTTCGAATAGACCCAGGGATTGGTGTAGATTCAGCCAGATTAATTCACTGTAAGGCCAGTTGTACAGCTATGCAACAGTTGAGGGACAACTTTCCAAGTGGTTCAGCACCGCATGTTGAACTAGGGTCTTGTTTATTATGCTTGTTTGTAAACATGTTTATAAATACCGGTTTATAAACCGGTTTTTAATTGGATTGGGCGAAATGCCTGGTTTTAAATTATATTCGGGGCTGATCCGGGGCCGCCAATCACTGATCGCCGCTTAAGTTTTCACTCAGCGACACCATTCTGAGGCACTATGTCAGGCGCTGAGATTACATACTACAACAAGGAACTCAAGTATTTGCATCACTTGTTCAAAGCCTTACCCGAGAGCATTCCAGTTGGAGACTTCCACAACTTTCTCGTATACTTATGTGCCGACTGCCGAGTCAGGAAAAGGTGGTCGACAATCATTGGTCGGACAGCGTCATAGTTGACTCCTGGGGCAGTAGGAAAGCGGGGAAGAAGAAAATTTGGGGTGGGCAAGCCAAAAAACTCGTATTTTGGGCCCTATACGCGAACCGGTTTATAAACATGTTCATAAACAGCCTGTTTATAAACCAAAAATTAAAAACTGTTTATAACCCCCTCAGGAATTATAAACAAGACCTTAGCATGTTCAAACGCGGCTGCAAAACTGTGAAGTGCGTCAAGATCAAATTATAGTATGTGTTGCGTGCTATCGGGCGTTTCCCAGGATGTTTAACTTGTAATTGGTGTCAGCATGTGGATGAGCACTACTTGACTGACATGGTTCAATGGACTACAAATGACCCACTGGGTGCGCGGCGCATATCCTCCTTCTGCTGCCGGTGTTCGGGCAGAAACGAGAAACATCTGTTCCTGCAGTTCCCGTATCGTTGGGAGCGGTCTCCGAACTAAAAAATCGAGTGAAGATTCCTTGCATTTTCGAGAAGAGGGTTCCGATGAAGAAAGCGAGCATTTGAGCCAAACTTGTATCAAACACAGTCACAGGATCCCCAGAGAGCCAACAAACGAACATTACGTGGCTTGTGTTCCACTTCGCGATTCGTCATAAATTGAAGTGCTCCCCATCTCCGCTAACCGAATCGTCCCCGTATCCAACGTGTCGTCAATCGAAGTTCTCCCCATCTCCATGAAGCGAACCGTCTCCGTATCCACTGGATTGGTGGCGATCCGCGGAGCACCAGCCTCTTGAAGATTGAGCATCAGTCGAGAGAGGAGGGTTACGGACAGGCTGGAACTGCCATTAGTCATATGGGCAATTTTTTGAGTGGAATGGAATAGCACCTCGTCGTGAACCAGGATAAGAACCCCGGAACGAGGCCCTGTGTGTCATCCAGGTCAAAGGCGGTAGACAGGGAACTATAGATAGGACGCACGTGGCCAAGCTACAGAAGGAAATTAAAATGGAAAAGAAAACGAGAGGTTTCTTAAAAGTGTATTCACGACTCACATAGAACGTCAGGACATTCGCCAGATTGGCCAAGACGATTATCCTACATGATCCGTTGAACAAATATTCTGCACCTGAATCTGCAAGCGCACCCGAAGTACATGCTCCCTAGACAGCCACACAGATAGGAACTGGGAGTCAGGAAGCGAGGGAAACAGAAAGAAGCCCTCATACCGTCTGTGGCCATCCTCTGAATCAACGATCCAGCATACAACGGCGAATCACGCTGAATGTATGCCCGCCGGACAGTCAGCGCAAAAACGAGTATATCGCACACGACTCTGGATTAAATGGTCCGGGATCAACCCTTTCCCCCGCAGAGAAGCTGGGATGAATGCGCTCACAATGCCTCCCAAGTCCCCGCCGAACCTGAGTAGTTAGATAATCAAATTGAGCCCATTTACAAAAAGTGGGAAGGTACTTACGGGCAACACTAGCGGAAAAGAAATGAATAATACAGAAGAAGGGATAACTTGACTCAACTCACGTGGCGGTATATAGTGCATGGCATCCAACTACTCCCGGTACGGCAGGGATATTTGCGTGTTGCCCATACGTGACAGACGCCCACTAAGCGCATCGAAAAATCAGAATTCATCCATTGGAAAATTGAACGTTTTACGAGCCCGACAGATCCCATAACGCCGACCGCAGCCAGAAGACAGACGAGGATCCATTTGTTGAGGCCATACATCGCGAAGACCCGAAGGCTGAGTGTTGCTGCAGCGGCGTCAGTTGTTTAATCTGCATCGGCTGCGTACTCACTCTCGATGAGAGCTTCCTGTGATAAAAGCAGCACATCCCATACCCATAGCATCTTGACGCAGCTGTCGAGAATATGAGTGAGGTGGTGTCGAGGAGGTAAAGGTGTTCTACGTCTTCGAGCGCAAAAAAGATTAGACATGAGTGGAAGAAAGAGTAGGTGCAGGGGATAACCGAAGACACCAGCGCACCTCGTGGTCCAAATCACGGAAATAGTACACCGCAACCCCGATGTTTGCGCTGAGCGCGATGTACCTGACAGCGAGGAACCAGCAGGTACCCGGCCCTAATTTGGCCGACCAGACGAATTTTACTTCCGCGTCGAGGGTCAGGAGATGGTCATAAATGAGAAAAGCTGTAGCCAGCGATGAAGCTACGATGCTCAGATGCACACAATCACGCACCGAGTCCAGCAAGGAAGAAGTAACGTATCATTCGACTGAAAGACATTGTTAGCACGCAGAAGCCAGATACGACCATGGACCGACTGGTCGAAAACAAATGCAGCGTAGTCCAGCTCGGCTGAGTCCCCCAACATGCGCAAAGGATTGTGAGACATAGAGAACTGGAGGAGAGTTGTGAACGGCCGTGAGGCGGAGACACAAAAAAATCCGATCTGCATTTGGGGTGGCTTGATGAATGAACATCCCTGAATATCACGTAAGGTGGCGGAATTCAGATCGGTTCAACTCCCAATGCGCGCAAAGGACGGTGAGACGTGAAGGACGGGAGGGGAGTAGTCGGATGCCATATGATTGGCCGTGAGGTGGGTGCATACGAACGGCGGCAATAAGGTGGGGCGGGTATGCATTTGGGGTGGCTGGTTGAATTTGGATGGCCCTGAGTATCTCGTAATTTCGACATTGTTACGTGGTAGCGAAGAAAAACAGCACGTAAGCTGGAGAGAGAGTGACGTTTTTGGCTTGCCAAAGTGGCTTGTTTCGGGCGTGGGTGTGGATCTTGGTGGCATCACACGCCCACGCCAGGCATTTGGGCTTGCAACCCATTTTGTCGGCTTGGTAAGCCATTCCGCGGATATGCTATACTTACACAAGATATGCCTTCGCTTCGCTCCGGCAGCTTGTGGATTGCCCGTTTAGATAGGGAGCATCTGAGCAACTTTGCTTGTGTGGTAACTGGACTTGTCTATACAAAGTCATGTATTGTTCAACGTTGACAGGAAGGTTTATTGTTCGCAAAACTGAGTCGAATTAATGTAAAGGATGCTAACGGGCCAGGTCAGACTGAGGGAACTACAATAGCATTCCTCCTCTGTCACTCAGCCTGGCCGTGAATTTCTGACCTGTGAGCGATGAAACAGCACAATCTAAAATCGATGGATCTGTTTATACCAGCCCAATGGCGTCTCGTTCGATCGATTGGCCACGTGAGGGCGATGAGATTTGCTTGCTGTAGAAATGAATGAATGCAATAGGCCGCAAGCGGCGCGCACAAATAGAACTACTAGTAAGGGGATTTCATAGGTTGGTGCCCACAGTATGTATGTCTCGCCTCTTCATGAGTTTCATCCCACATTTTGTTGACGTGAAATGAACTGAAATTTTGAGATAAGCACCGTCGAGACCGATAAAAAGATTAAGCAGACATCACAAACAGACAAATCTGATGTTCAGATAGTGTCACCCAACCAAATCGGGGGGGACCTGGGTCAACCTAATTCAATCTATGTAAAGCCAACACGCTTTCAAGGCACAATGCCGCAAATGTCCGGTGGCCGAAACAACATCGGCACTTGCGACAGAGAGTATACCGGGCTGACGCGAACTTTGGTGTATTCCCTAGCAGGTGCCGAGGAAGTATTAAATGTGCCGGCCGAGAATGCTGCAGCGCTTTCGGAGTAACGGAAACGATGAGTCAGTATAAATGACCTAAACACGTCACATTTTTGAGGGGACTTCTCGGTACCCTAAAGCACAAAAGAAGTAGGACTCTATCTGTGAATCTGCGATGAAAGGAGTGGATGAGACACGTCGTGAAAGGGGGTAAAAGGAAGAAGATCTACTAATCGACCTTGTAATCGACCCTCGCACCGACAATCAAGGGCGGTAAAATATCATTCGCCATCTTTTGAGCCCGCAACACCACGTTGAAACGGTTCTTCTAGCTATCGCATTAAATGGGCCCAGCATACAACCGGGCGTACCTTTATGATTTGCGTTTGGCCAAAACGCTGTCCGTGAAAACGTCGAACAGCCGTGAAGAATCTGGTCATACCTCTGATCACTGCTGTATTTCTTAGCGAACGAATCTACGTACCATGCCCAAAAGCTACGCAATAGCGCACGGAAACAGCGTGGGCGTTGAGTCTGAACAAAATAAATGAGTCTCGACAATGTCGCATGATGGAAATCTATACTATATGGTAAGATCAGATCTCGGGATGGCGGCGTTACTTTGCGCATACGTGCCGGCAAGACCTAGACCTCATGGACTATATTGGAGCTCAAGTTGATGGCGGGTGATATGGGCAAGAGGAAGTCATGGAAAATATTTTTGACCGACATTGAGCTCGAGATTCGAATGCCGCCGAGTCCATTATCTGAAGTGGAACTTGGATGTGGGTTTGACGGGGATGCTTGAAGCTTCGAGGATGCGAACAGCCCAGGGCTGAGGCCATCGGCTCGAAGGAGAGATCAGACCCGTGAAGGAAGGTCAGAAATGCGAGCAAGGGCGACCGAATGCGAAGTGAATTCTTCATGGGGAAGCCGTGTGAGGAGGCAGGCTTGAGGCGATGCACGAAGCCTTTTGCCTGGCAGCGAGATGTATTTTGACGGCCTGTGAACGGGGCGCGACTTGATGGGCAAGTTTAACCTGGAACTAATTGACGGACGATGCGAAGGAGGAACTCTTGAGCAATGTTGAAACCTTCACGGCGGACTGGGCATGAGAGAGGGCTTGATGAGGACGGCGAACACGATGCATTGATGCCTTCAGTATAGTGAGCCTCGAGGCGTGGATTCCTCTCCTGACAGAGCGTTCGCAGAGTATATCGACGGTAAAGCCTTGAGGTGTTAACTGTTGAAGACGGCGCGCAAAACCACGAAGATTGAGGGAGCAGCAAGGGAACCATTGATGATGGGGGTGGAGAAAGGGAGGACGTGCGAACAACCCACCGTGTCCTGCCTTTTGAACGGGCCTTGAGTGGCTGATCGGGATTCTACACTTCCCCTGGCGCCCGGGCGCGTAACTTAATTCATGATGAAGAGGGTCACCTGCCAGCAGAAGATGTCGAGATGGGGGAATATCGGGAGTACAAACAGAGCCATCGTGATACGAGGCATCTGCTTAATATACGAGGTATATCTGATGCAGCCCTAGACAATGGTGTATTACATGCTGCGTGATTGTGATCTAGTGCTGCACTTTAGTGAAGTAGGTACTGGGGTTTTTCATTCAAATCGACAGGGGGGGTGATGCGTGACCCTTTTTTCAAGTTCGACATTTCGACACCGGCTAAAATTTGGCGTGCCACCCCCGAAATTTCAACATTTCCTACAAATTTCTCGCTTTTTTGCATCTTTCAGGCCATTTTACCTGCGCCGTGATGTAACAGAGCGCTGCGCGCATTTCCATTATCTCCCCACCCATTCCACACTCTCGTTAATTGTTTCATCGATACTCGTTGATTGCGACCTTGACACCGTTGCTTGACATTCACACACCACTCCTTGACTCCTGTTTCTACAGTACCTTCTATTTCATATTATATTGTAGTCTAGTATAAATCCCCAGCTGTCTGTAGTTGATTTCTCAGTGAATATGATACTCTTATGCCGCTTACTCTCTGAAACTCTCTCTCTACCTGATTTGTGTGCTGGAACTAGCCGACTTGCTTGCCGGCTGCTCTCCGTCGCACGTGACCAGCGGCAGGTTCAACAAGGGCCACTGTGACACTTGACCGCAACCAAAGTTCGACGTTGACATAGGGGTCCGTGACCTGTGACTGTGGATTTGAATGAAAAGCCCCAGTATCCAGACACTGTCATAAGTAGAGCTGTTAATGGAAGTTTGAGTACATTAAACTCCGTAAACACCCACAGCGGCTAGGTTCACATCAGATGTATAGTATATCCAAAGATTGGGCCAATCTGGCCGGTATTCCGAGTACTATAGGTGTCCTACTCAAAACCGAGTTTTTCCGGAAGAAATTCTATTACATAAAAGGATCAAAAATACCGGTACAGTCTCAAACCAGGAAGCGAAACACAATATAGAAGTGAAACACTACGTTACGCCGGGGACAAAGACCGACACATATGAAAACCATATGCATTAAACACATATGGTTCACATATGCACGGATCATGGAACAAAGGTGTCAATCGCCTTTGTTGCACATTTGTTTTCGCCTTTGTGTCACCCCTGAAAACAAAGGTGCAACAAAGGTGATTGACACCTTTGTTCCACAATCCGCGCATATGCGAACCATATGTGTTTAATGCACATGGTTTTCATATGTGTCAGTCTTTGCCCCTGGTGTTATTTGATACCAAACAAGATATTGTAGGGCATGAATCTAAACCTTAGAAGGTCGACCTCCACAAAAAGAACTGGCAAGGAATCTCCTGTAGAGGGCATTCCTTCTGCTTCTTTTCAGGCCACATATTTGTCAGTATGGGCCACTCAATTTTGGTTCTATGTGCACATAGGACAACCAGGTATGAAGTGAGTGCCAACATGGGATTTCGGGGTCGCAGATAATAGATACAAACACTTTGAATGTTCAACTTTCGCGTATGGGGTACACGGGATTGTTTAGAAGTGTTTCGCTTCTACATTATTTACTCACATTTAAGCTCTGAGAATGATCCCACTCGTTCTCCATGGCCACCATTCCAAACCACCCAAAGTTTTAGCTCATTGGGAGGCTGGGATGCCTTTGTTCCTGCCTAGGCAAAGAATGATGTCATTGGAACAGGAGCGCCTCCGCAATCACATGCGGAAACTAAGTGTTTCGGTTCCTAGTTTAAGACTGTATTCCATTGACTGTGGATTTTCAATGCAAATTGAATGAGCTTATTTTGAGGGGAAACAGCTAGGACCCCTGGCAATGCCTTTGGACCCTAGGGCCCGCGCTGGACAAAAATTTGACATTTTTGGCTCGAAAACCTAGGTTCTGACCGGACAAAAACTGGGGTTTGAGGCCGGACAACCTAGGTACTGTCCGGACAAAAACTTGCGGTCTCGTCGACGTTGGGTCGATGTCCGGGCGAAATTTGTCACCAAATTTGGCTGGAAACAATGTCTTCACCTCAAATTCAAGTTCAACTTGTGTGTATTTCGCATAGAAGAGTAGAAAGGGTATATGTAGCAGGAAATTTAGGCATTTTTTTGGGTCGTGAGAGCGGAAAATTACCCGTTTGGGAAGCCTGGGCTAGGTCCTGTCCGGACAAAACAACGTGATCTCGCGGAAATCTGTCTGGACAAAAATCGAAGAATTCCGGAATTTCGGGCCCTAGCCTCCAAAGGGATTGTCAGGGGTCCTGGGCACCTGTTCTTGTGAAAATTTGCCAAAATAGAAAAAAAAACAGACTGTGCCTGTTGTACCGCAGAGCTGTAATACTTGCCATCGCCATGGAAAATGGAAAGTGCACTCATGCCCTACGTACAAGCCAGCGGGCTTATGAGGCTTAAATCAAACTTCATTCTTTCGAAGGTCCATCTATATCAGAAATATTAAAAGAAGGGCACACCATACAAAGATATTCGCAAAAATATCAGTTTAACTCACTCAACTTTTGAACCACACGTGTTTCAGAATTTCGTAATGAAATTTGAAATAAATTCCTTAACAAAAAACTCTTCAAACACTCCTTAAGATGTGAAACCGACCTCTGAATATCTATTCTTGGTTGTGGTGATTGTTACTTGACCCCTTCGAAGTCCTCTTGGGTGTTGTGGCGACGCTAACCATTGATTGCGTGAGGGGAACATTGATTAGTCCCTGCACTGGTGAGGCGTGGCAACTTGAAGCGCTTTGTGGGCGGCACAGACGACGACCACGGTGGTAAGGGAGTGAGCCGGTTTAGCCTGACCTAAAGGTTAAACTAGAAGTACAGTTCACATCCGTCGCTGCCCCAAGTTTCGGTCAATCAACATTCCTGATTAGGACAAACCACCGTTCTCCCAATTACACAGGTGTTATCGCTCCCAATAATCAAGTGGTGCTGCTCGAATTTTCATCTATGGGTCGATAGCACTCTTCTGAGTGGAAAATAACTCTGGGTGAACAATGTTTGCCCAGACTTTCGCACAACAACGGTTTTGATCAGCAAGGTGTATCTGTTCTGGATAGAAGACACGCGGCTCGTTTGGTATTTATGTTGGCGTCATCCTCAATTCACTCTAAGTAGCATGTTTCATAGGGCTGGCAACCGTTGAAACGGTGCACTAGGGTGTGGCCGTGAAATCTAATGGATTGACTAGTGAGAAAAGCGAACTAGTCACTCTACTCAAACCAACCAAAACCAAACAAATCACTAATCCTAATCCTAATACTCGTGTGTGTGTGTTCGGGGAGGTAGGGTACGTATCACCCGTCAAAAGGGTGTGCAAGGTTGGAATAAGGCTTTGTTTCAATAGCAACTATGCGGTTTTAAGCAGTTATGCTAGGATAGCAGGGACTTCACGCCAACAGGATATCAAGACTCAAGTTAAACCTTAGACTGTTCAAGTCTTCAGTTTCTTTGTGAGCGGCAGAACCTAACACTACTGGCAGCTAGCCAAGAAGCAGAAGGTAGGGCAGACTATCAACAGACAGACGCTACTTCAATATCAACCAACGCTGCACGAACGGCGGCAGTATCAACGAAACGGGGCTGTTACACAGAAGGTGGACGCTGGGCTAAGGCGCGGACAGTTACACTGAAGGCGGCGGTTTCACTTCTACTAGCACAAACTAGTCTTTAGTCCTGGAGGCCTAAAGCGCTGCTACAGGAGACAAGAGAGTACGATTTACACAACAAGTCTTAGTCCTGGAGGCCTAAAGCGCTGCTACAGGAGACGGGTTGGTGCAGGTTTGAACTGGGCTTCTATATCAATGCGATTGGTAGTCTTTTCGACGTCCCGTATCTCTTAATCTTTTCTGTGCGTCTGCAAATATATCTGATTTCTATCACAAATCTAGAGTCTACTATATTGCCCGTATATCTGGGGGATAGTTTACTGGCTAATACAGAGTACACAGCTGGCTTTTATACATTTCAGAGAGGAGTAAAGGAGATAGACGGAATGAATAGGAACAATAAAGGGTGGGAGCCCGAGTAGTGAATGGCCAATGGCGTAGAAGACATTCTCAACCATGGGTATTATGACCTGCTACCGGAGCTAGTCCACATGTATTTCTCTAGCACGCCATAAGACGTGCTTAGTTGTCTTGGTTTCCATCTTTCTGACTGAGCAAGTCTGTCATTGCTGACTAGTCAAGTCAGTCTCAGTCAAGTTCTATTCCATTTCTCTATCAGTCCACACTTCACAAGCTCAGTTGGAATGTATAACAAATATCAAGCAGATTGACAAGCATAGCACGGCGCTATACTGGCAGACTAGTATAGTGACTAGTAAAGCATAGCGCGGCGCTATTCTATAGTGTCGATCCTCATCAATCATATCAGTAAATCCTTGATGCGAGGCCCGCATCTTTCTAACGGTCAGATCTGCCCGAGTAACCACAGTGATGATTAACTCGGTAACAAGTCTTCATCCTAATCTAATCAGTTGGTCTTATACACAACATGGCGCGGTGCTATATCCCTGCCGGCCCTAATGTGGTTGTACCAATCCTGACTTCGTATATCTTGTTTTTAATAGTCATCAGACTATTCAGAGGCCGTTGAGATGGCGAGTCAATAATTCTGAGTAGTTCCCTGATGTTTCACCTCCAGCGCATAAGATAATGGCTTACCGCCACCATCTATAGCTCAGTGTAGAATATCATAGTCAGGACGTAACAGCCTTTTGGGCTGCCTTGTCAAGTCTACTCAATCCTTCATAGTTGGTTTGTTACACTGACTTTCGGCCATCAATAGTGTAGCCTACCACCCCAGGGCGGGTGTACGCTCATAATCTAATGCCTCACTTCTGCCCGCTAATAGGTTCAAAATGAAATAAAAACTGGTGTTTTCATGCATGTTTTGGTACACACCCTATCACCGTACCGTATACGGTCACGGGCCGTGCTGGATACGGCCGTGCAACAACACGGCCGTGTACGACCTGGAAAGCAATGACTTCGAGTATCAGATGGTACGGTAACCGTAAAATTACGGTCATTACGGTGATACGATCGTGTCAGGGGTGGAAAAAAATGCATCATATTGTATTAGAGTTAATTCCACTATGAGTCTTTGCTATCTTAGTCTTACTATCTATGACTGGGATCCTGGACACACTAGGAACCTGGCCACTTGTCAATTATAGGGCGCTATGCTTGTGTATTTGGCATTTTGTGCTCGAAGGGTGGAATACAACCTATGTCACCCGTTCCTGTTAATTTTCAGCCGAAAGTGATGAGTTGACGTTAAGCGATGTCGCGGTTAATGTCGGGCCCGCAGGGTGAGAAAATCAATTTATTATCTCCGAGTGGCCGTTCCACTCCTTTCTCCACCAATTCTTTGTCAATCAACGACTTTGGAGGCTCGTTCTTTTCATCTATTTTTGGGCTTCTCTCTAGGTATGTAAAGTTCTCTCTTTCTTCACCCTTTCAGTGTTAAACTCCCATACATGATTGTCAGCCGAGCTTGAAGACTACATCCGAACGACCTTTATATTGAACGACCCTTTGACGCTCCGAGTCCAAAACTTAGCGTGGTCCACCTTGATAAGGAAAGCTTCAATTTAAACGTATTCCGGAATTTTAGCTCCCTTATTCCTTCCTCAAGGCATTCAATACACCATAGTCGCCCTATTTTTGGTGGTTTCGAAATCTAAATGTCGGGTTCTCTGGAGCATGAAGGAGGAGTAGGACAGCAGGTCTGGATATGTCAATTGACTTCTCATAAACCTGCTTGAGACTTATTTTAGCTCAATCTCTTCTCTCGCTGGCGCGCGGGCCTCGTTTAATTAGCAGCTTGGATCCCGCCCACTGTGGTTGCAGAACCCCGCAAAATTCCCATAGCTGCCCCGCAAAATTCCGGTTTTGTGGGGTTTTATAGGGAAATGATATTTCACTGAGTTATTTTTTCACCCAGTCATTCATGGAGTTTTTTTGGCTGTTGTAAACAGCCTGAATTTCGCTCCAACTTCGAGTGAAGATAACTTATACAATGATAGTGTGGAAATGTAGTGAATCTGTCTGCTCCCAAGGTAAAATGCATGAAAAATAGGTTTCACCAAAAAATATGGTGAATGCACATTTTCACCTTCTTTACCTGGTGCCTGGAACAAGGTACATAACTCTGGTCATCAGAACCAGATATTTACACAGGAAAGTATATGTTCTAGAATTCAAATATACTGATAGATAGTAAGATGAGCTATAGCTGGTTACTCACATGAGTCTTCAGGCCCTCTGACCAGGTGTTCATAGTGAGATGAAAGGTAATGTTGTGCCGAAAATGCACCTGAAAGGTCCGTGAAAACCCAGTGAATTTCACGGAGTGGGGTTCCACAGTGTAATTCTGCAATGTTTTTTGCCTCCGCTTTGTGTGAAGTTCACTGAGTTTTCAAGTGGACACTCGGGAAAACTGGACCCAGTGAATTCATAGTCACTTCATTTGGAAGTGGATTTCGCTCCAAAAGTCTGTGAACTGACCCTGCGAAACGTTCCACTCACAGGGTTGAACTCCGTGAAAAAAAGTCTGTGAAAGTCACTGATTTTGCGTGATTTTCACAGACTTCTAGAGTGAATTTGATGGCAAAACCCATGAAAAGTCTCAACAACATTCACAGGGTTCTGCGACCACAGTGCGCCGCTCATACCTCTCATTGGAAGCAGTTGGTTCCACCGTTTTCATAGGTGGCATGTACTATTTTAGTGTCTTAAATACATCACCTATGACCCTTTAACATTATTATGCATCGCAAGTCTATCAACTTAGCCGGCAACACTGGATTTGCGCGGGTGGCCAGGTTCTGTGTCAATTGCCTTTTTGGGACCTCCGACGGAAAAGAGTTCGTCATGTACTCAAAACTCTGTCAAAGTGGGCCGAAATAGGCTCAAATTGTTCGCAGGATGTACGCCAGGCATATGGAATCATCAGATCTTAGGGAAGTTCTCGGAAAAATCTGTTAAGAAGCCAAAACCTCCAAGGTGGCCAGGTTCCCAGCGCAGTATAGTAGCTGTATATCTTTGACATCATTGACTTCTGTAGTTGGTAGTGGAGTAGAAATGACTCATATTTTCGAAATCAATATCCACTGTTTTAGACATAGTAAATTTGCAAATCTTTGAACCCGTAGTGTTGTCGGACGGTTACAAGTCGTTCGAACTTTTCCAGTACTGATGATGTGCCTGTTGTTAAAAGTGAGAGGAGTTCCAGAGGCCGCACAAATTCAATTGAACACAAGCTGGAGCTCAAGCCACAGTTCTGAGATGCGTCCTGGCAGAAGCCGAAGAGGGATGTACCTATAAGTCATGACTTCGTTGAAGCACACCGAATTCTGCACCCTTCCGAATGCAAGCCGCCTCCTGGCAGCGGAGTTCCATGGGCCAGTGTAGCTCTTCAATCTCGTTTAAGGGGCTGTCGAGGACAATTTATAAAACAGCCGAGCGCCGGTGTTATATCAAGGATCATTCGGATCACTCAACACGGGGTGACAAAGGATCAAAATCAATTGAACTTGAATGTTTGACTTTAAGCAGTTAGCTACATTCAAATACCCTTTCCCTTGATCCCCACGAATGCGCTGCATAATCTAGCCAAGGTCGCACAGAACAACGCAATCAAGATCAAGTATCATCTCCAGGAGAAGCTCGACCTCTCGGACCGTCGTCAGGCCCGGATCCATGAGCTCCCTGAGTATACGTTTTCAACATCAGGAAAATGTTTCACGTCTGGCGTGTCTGGTGGTCTGGTTGGGTATGGCTGGTCTGGCGGTGGCGGTGTTCCAGTCCGCCAGATGGCCACATCCAGCCATTTTCTGAACTTTGCCATAATATTTGACGGCCTAATAAAATAATTTTTACATACTCAAATAGGTGACTGTGCCGAATTGAAATTACCATTGGTGTATAATTTCACCGCATCTTAGTTGAACTTTGTGGAGTTCACCCGAATTCAGATGTACTTAACTTGGAGTATGGCCGGAGATTGGGCGCTTGTTGAGCAGTGGCCGGTTTGCACAATGTTATAGGTTACTTGAGTGGAAAAGATAACCATCAGATGTGCAAAACCGTAGAATGGTACAAGTTCAGGGCATACGCATACAAAGAAGATCGTGAATTTGACCAGTCCATTTCAAAGTCCGCCATCAAAGGTCCGTGCACCTCACGTGCATTTGACAGATGGTTGATGATTTTCGCCTCTTCGGAGTCTTCCTCTCCACCATCATCCTCTTCCTTTCCCTCTCACACCTCGTGTCTTCTCCCTTCTGGCCATCTTGCTCCCCTCGCTCGCAGGCTGTATTATCAAGCTCTATCAATGCTACACTCCTTTCAAGCCCTCAAGCTTCCTCAGAACCCTCCAGCTCTCAAGGCTTCATCTCGATAGGTGCACAAGGACCCCTACGCCGTGCAGATCACGTGGTTTATTGCCTATTTCGGAAAAGGTGTGTCGAACTCGACGGTCGAGTCTTGACCAGAGATAAACATGTTTATAATCATATTTGAGAGTACTCACACGGATTAAGTGAATACAAGATATGCCTTCGCTTCGCTCCGGCAGCTACGGTAATTTCCCAAGGGCGTGAGGGTTGTGCAATTGTTCAGCATGATATATCCGTGTTGCAAAAGCAGTAAAGGGCGGGACGCAAGTTCAATATCAATGACATGCTACCTACCAATACAACGGTGGTCTGGAACCGAGTAGGAAGTCACGGAGCAAAATATATTCATTCGGGACATTGCCGTGACGTTGGGAGGTTAACAAATACTTCAGAGCAACAACAATATTACCTTTCACATTCCGTTTTTCATTTCATAATGCACCGGCGCTCCCCAGATATACTACGACTGACAAAGTTGAATTAGAACTTAGGTACGATGAACAAATGTGCATCCGATTGGATGAAGGTTGTACGTGCTCGCTATGGTAGAGTCGTAGAAGGGAAGTCGCACATTGGATTGCGAAAGTTGAGCGCGGTTTTGGGCGGGAGAGACTACTAAGCTCGGTACTCAGTAACATGTCGTTGAGAGTCCGAATTTTTAACAACATTTACCTGAAGGGAGACACGACCGTAGAAGTCGGCATTGACAATTTCGCTCAATAGAAGGTCCACTGGAACCCCACTTTCAGCCACCGCTATTAGATTGAAGCAAGGACGACTTACCGCTGGCGATGGGCATCGAAAATTAGCACCCTGAACTCGGTCCGAAATCCCTTGTACATTGATAGTACGCACCATGAGTTAGAGATGAATTGGACATGGACTACCATGGACTTTGTGATGTAAATGTGGAAGGCTCGAGGAATAAGTACGATCAGTGCAGCGGAGAGAGCTGCCAACTCCGAAAATTAGCAGGTCAACCACCTCCATCACGTCCCGGGAACTTACTGTTGATGGGTTCACGGACATGTGAAATCCCGATGCATGGTTCCATGCGGGGGTCAGGCGTCACGAACGCGGTATATTACTTCTCCCATCAGCGCAGCATTGGGCAGTGAAAAGAAAAAAGAATAGACGAACCAGGCCTTCTCGCCACCGTGGAAGAGTTCCAAAGAGCGCTACCAGTCCTCGTTGATGTCCACTGTCGGCAATGGTTGAGGCATTACTTCTGTACCTACAACGAATAAATTTTGCGACTGTGAGGACTGTGAACCAGGAAATGTGGGGCTGACAGTCTTACTCACAGGACTCCTGGAGCGTTTCCGACTGGCCAGCAGAAGAACCCCATCGATCTAAAGTATCGATGATCAGTTGATACGGTAAGAAGCGCGGGAAGTTGCATTCAGATGGCGGAGCAAACACTGAGTATGAAATCTTGACCAATACTTAATCGAGCCTTGGTAGTGAGCCTGACGTTGATTTTGATGGTTTGACGGGCAATGCGCGAGGTGTTGCGGAGTTCTGTAGCTAGAAACCCCCAGGAAGTGAATGGACGCGTGAGGTTTGATGGACCCGTTTGATATCTAGGAAGACTTGATCGATATTTGAGGTGTTGCAGAGGGCCAAGCGACTAATAGAGTGCTCGAGGACGAATTTGAAGGGTCTAGACTTTTAGCGTAACCACGCCTTGGTAGATGTTCCGAGTGTCTTGGATATCTTGCTGATTTTTGTAGTGTACGACAAAAAAAAACTGAGGAACGGAGGCGGCGACGGGGGCAGTGGGAAGGCCTTAAGGCAGAGATGATGGGGGGCGGAATGAAAGAAGCGACAGAATGGATACCAGCCTTTTGAGTGGAGCTTGAGGGTCTGATCGGGCACTTGAGATTTCCTAAGCGCCCGGGCGTCTAAGCTAATTGCAGATACACGGGGTCAGCTGAGATAGTTAATGGGGTAATTTCGGCAGGCCAAACAGGTGCATTCTGATTCGAGGCATCTGCTTAATACATGAGGTATAATTACTGACATTTCTGGCATGATTTCACCTGATATGGGGACTTCACAATGCAAAATAGAATCACCTGGAAATGCAGGATGAATGGGTTATAATGTTTGGAAGGTGAAATACCTGACATTTACTGTGGCAACTTGCCTAAAAGTGTCAGCGCAAGGTTTTGGGATATTCGCGCAGAGATCAGTGAGTCCCAAAGGGGAAATGATGCGCCGTGTCCGACGGACGGGTCGGGGCATGTAAAATTCGCTCAGCATATGCATGAAAAAAGAGATCGTAGCATGGGCGTAGTAGGGAAAAAGTACAAGGGACAGGGAGGGAGAAAAAGTAAGATAAGGAAATATTTCCATTTTAGGAAAAGGTAACCTCCCTGAGTCGAACCGACAGCGGAAACAACTTTGAGGGAGCACACAACCACTAAGCCAAGAGACCACTGTGAGGGAGGGAAACACCGCATTCACGTTTGCGTTGGGGTCGTTTATCCCACGTGATCTGCACGGCGTGGGGGTCCTTGTGCTCAAGTCCTTCATCTCCTCACGCCTCGAAGTCTCAAATGTCTTTTCCCTCAGCCTCAAACTCTCAAGTCTCTCGTCCGGGACGCACTCTTTTGCAGCCCGGGGCAGCAGAAGCCCTCGTCTCCCGATTCCACGCGCGCGTCGTCCCGATCGGCATGGGTAGGGCTGTTCGCCGTCACCGTATATACGGCCGTACAGACAGCCGTAAATACGGCACCCGTCACCGTACCGTACAGGAGGTTTCAGCAACAGCTGACGGTACGGCAGGTTACCCGGCCGGCATACCGTACAGACCCGTACCGTCAGAGCCGTCTACGGCCGTATACGGCCGTATCTTCACCGGCAATCACTCTTATCATTCCGCTGCCAGTGGCGACGTCTTGCTTACTCGTGCCTCTCGTTCTGTTCATCTCCGTGCCCAACCCGACTCAATCGCAGAGTTTCTTGGACATCGAGCTTGGTCTGCCCTCTGTGTACAGCTAGAGTTTTACTTGGGTCCGTTTTACTTATGTGCGCCCACTCCACATTGCCCCTGCGCCGCCTCCTGGTACTCAATTTTTCCTTTTATTCAACCCGCCGCACCGACAGGATCATATATTTTATTGGACTTTTTGCATGTCAATTCTTGGCTTTGATTCACAAGGTCCTCAATGTCGCTGATAGCATCATAGCATCTCCTCGGCCCCTATGGCGGATGCCAGGACCGTCGTCAGCTACAGAACACAGGTTATCGTTGCCATCCCTTAACACCCCAGCAGAACTGGGGTGTTCATCTGCGTCTCAGGTCGACCCCAACGCCACAAAAAACCCACTGATGGCAGAATACCTTGAAGCCGTAAGATTCGACGGCAGTACAGCCGTAATACGGCCGTAATACGGTACCGTACCGTACCGTACGACCCTCTGTACCTCTCCAATACGGTACGGGTTACGGGCGGGAATGCAGCCGTATAGTAGCCGTCGGCATACGGCCGTATACCGTATACGGTACGGCGAACAGCCCTAGGCATGGGCCGCTTCGACAACAACTTGGACTCAGACTCGAGCCTCTTGTCCCCCGTCTTTTGCACATGAACCTCAAGGACGATGCTGGTTTGTACCCTTTTCATCTGAACCACCTCTTTTTAAACTAATCTCCTCGCCAGCGAAACGTCTCTCCCTCTGCGCGTCCTCCACCGGCACACCCTCCCACACTCGACCTTCGTCGATAAGCTCCCTGTCGGCACCGGCCGACCCTCCTCCCCCAACTCGCACCCCGCACTCCTCGCCCTTCGCGCACCATCCGCACCCAGCAGACGACGCAGATGACCCCAACACCGCCCCGCCCTCCGCCCACCCGCCCTTCCTTGTGCATCTCTGCGCCCCGCCGTGCGGGCTCCCCCTCGGCCGCCTTACCCTACCCCGAGTGGTGCACAGGGCTGCTGCAATCGCGCAAGGCGCGCCGGCCCTCGGTCGGATTGGAAGGACGGTGGAGTGGGTGCTGTGGAATGGGAATGGGAGCGTGGAGGAGGGGGGAGTGGATGTCGAGGGGCAGTCGCCGGTGCACAGTAGGAAGGGGAATCGGGAAGAGCAGGGCCAGCGCGAACGGGGCCGGGGAAGGCAGTCGCCGAAGACGACCAGCACGGACGGGTATGGCTCGGACGACGAGGACCCGGACGATGGGGGCGCGATCAGCGATGGCAACAGCAACAGCTCGGAGCGCGGCGGGGGCAGTGTGCGGAATGAGAAGGAGTGGGGTTGGGGTGATGGGCGACCTGCGGTGCCAGCCGCGCGTCGCCGCCGACGAGCACATCCGCGTGATCATTGTTACTGTGTACCACTGCACGACGAATATATGTTTTACTCGTGATCTGGGCATGTGCCAAAGCTGAAAAAGCGGCAGTGTGATTTGTAACTCGTCCGAATTCTGTAGCCAGAAGCATTTTGTGGTGTGTCGGCGCCACTAAACAGAAAGTGGCACAGTGCAGGTTCATTATGCCATCAGACCACTTTATGGCGGTATGGTTCGTCTGGTTGGCATGGCGCCATACCACCAGACGACTGCCAGACCGAAAACATTTTGCTCAAATTTTGCTGATGAATTTCAGCAACTGTCAAATTCTAATGCATCACAGACCCACCTCCTTCGAACATACGATATCACGGAAGGCGATGCGCCGGGGTATATACCTCATTAGGTATCCCACTGGGGGAAGACTCGGTTTTGAACGGCGGCGACACAACCCGGGCCGCCGAGATAGTGAAACAGTCCGAGCGCAACATGACTCGGGATGCAACGTATCTCAAGATGCACACAATATATTTTAATTCAATTTGCAGTTCTTACTCACATTTGTTTAGTACTCGCACGATGTAGACAAGAATCGGAATTATAAGCATCACCCAATCGTCTTGGAGCGTAAAGTTACATACGGCCAGCTCCTTCGTATAATCAAGTTTTCTGCTGATATTCTAGACTCAAATCATGAGCTGTGACCTCGCAGCCTCTTGTTGGCGGTCATTCGCCCAGTCAAATTGCTTGGGAAGAACACCAATATATCATATTACCAGGAAGGGAGGTTTGCTCCCATCGAGGTGGTGGACGTAGACGAAATCAGCTGCCTGGTTGCACGTATTCCCGATCACGAACCCGGACCACGGCGATGGGCGCTGTGTGAGCGCCAGGATGCGATGGACGTGGCGGAGGATGAAGTGGATTGATGGCAGTGGCTTTATACTACTTTATAAATCACTACCTTTTAGCGTACTGAAATTCATCGAAAAGCATGGTGAAAATCCTCTTTGCACTAGGCTGCAGGCAAAATACATGACTAGCCACGTGAAATCCGAAGTGCATGAAAATGATTCACGCCAAGTGTGCGTGAAAATTTCCGTTTACGTGAATTCCGCGGACCTCTACATCCCCAGTGCCCAGATTATCCCCTCTACCAAGTCCTATCGAGCCAGACCCTTATCCCATGCCTACACGGTCTTTTCCCTTATCGACACTCAGTTTCTATTTCACGTTTCTACGACTTTCTCGGGACCGTTCGCCCACTTTCTGCTTCACCTGTACACCCTATACCATCTTACGTTCATCCAGGATCAGCTCGCCACCGGCGGCGGGCGATATCTCTGCCGCCATAAATTGACTGGTACAGATATCATGATTCCAATTCTTGTCCGGACGAGCGACCTCGGAAACTGTAGCCCCGCGAACGTGAACAAGAACAGGTTCCCCCACCTGTTCACATATGTAGAGATGCTCCAAGTAAGCAAAAGTTACAAAAGCGCGGAGGGAGAATTTGGAGGAGACCCATGGGCTCAAGCCACGGAAGTAATAAACAAGACCGTCGGATGAGGTTCGCTTTGGATTTTTAAGTTGAACTTGGGTGACATTGGACCCCAGTGATGAGCGCCGAGGTAAAGGGTGTTATCGTCGAGATCCCGCTTCCGGAAAAAAGGTCGGATACGTTCTTGGGAGTAATTCTTGAATGGCCGACTCGGAGCGGCAAGTGCTTGACTGGTTTCGATTGGGTTAGCGTCAGCAACGAAACGCGTCGGCCGATCAGCCGATCAAGTCAGTCCGTTGTTGATGCCTTCATACGCTCTCCTTGCTCTCGACCCACGACCATGCACAAGGTGTGTCTCCCATCCTTCCTGTTGTCACAACAACGCCTGGCGCGAATCGGCTGGTATGGGACCGCATTTCTACTTTACTCAATCCAGGTTGCACTACAGATTCGCTTCGAAGTTCGCCGTCATGGATGTGTCAAGATTATGTCGTACTTTTCCGCTCTACTCCACCCGCATTCCACAGACAATTGCAAGTAGCATTTCTGTCTCGACACCGTGTACTGCAACTGTCATTATACTGCTATTTCTGACAGAAGAAGGATGTTCCTGCTTCGGCAGCAGCAGAGCTGTGCCTCCCACCTTTGATCACGAGTAGTATTTCCATCTCGACACCGTGTCCACTGTTCATACTACTCCTTCTGATAGAAGCAGCAGGTCGCTCTGCAGCGTTGCTTCGGCAGCAGCAGAGCTGGAGCACCATCGACCATGTGCAACCTGTTACGCCGCCTTCAACCCACTGACAAACTCTGCTCCGGGATTTTCCTGAATTCGTGTTCGCGGAGCGGGTGGAACATGTCGACTCCACGTCGGTCATCTGACCGACATGGATGCTTTTTAAGACGGCCTGAGAACGCTAACCGAAGGTCATTACCACCATGAAGCTCCTACTCTCAGCCTCGCTCGCCGCACTCATTTCATCTGTCTTAGGCGCGGACAACCTCACGGTCAAGACCTCCACCGGCACATATACCGGGCTCATCGACTCCAACTTCCCCAACACGCGGCAATTCCGCTCCGTTGCATTCGCAGAGCCACCGGTCACCGCCCGACGATGGCTCCCACCCACGGCTCTGTCGAAGTCAGCAGCTCACCACTACTCTCGAACAACTTTCCGCCCTCGTGCCCGCAGTTCGTCTCGGCGGTGCCGTCGGTCTGGAACCAATTCCTCGCCAAAGGTAACCTGATCTACAACGGCTCCCAGAATCACACCTCGGGCCTCGTCGGGGAAGCCACCTCCGAGGACTGCCTCTACCTCGCCGTCTGGACTCCTGCCAAAGCTACCTCCGCGTCAAAGCTCCCCGTCCTATTCTTCATGACCGGTGGCGGGCTGCAGACGGGCGGCGTGAACATCGAGTGGCAGTTCCCGACAGGCTGGGTTGAGCGCACGCAGGCACATCGTCGTCACGATCAACTACCGGCTCAACATTTCGGCTTCCCCAACGCGCGCGGGCTCGCAGCGCAGAATCTCGGTATCCTCGACCAGCGCATGGCACTCGAGTGGGTGCGCGACAACGTCGCAGCCTTCGGGGGCGACCCGGCCAAGATCACGCAGTGGGGGCAGTCCTCGGGCTCGATCAGCACCGATATCCACAGCCACGCGTTCTACGCCGACCCCATCGCGCGCGGCTACTTCCTGCAGTCCGGGACCGTGCTCACCCAGGCGGCTGCCTTCCCCTTCGTTGACACCACCCACTCTAACTTCTCTTCTCGTCGCGCGGCACTTCGGGTGCGCCTTCCCCGCCGACGCAGACCCGGACGGTGCCGCCGAGCTCGACTGCAT